>CM042570.1:1875000-2175000 GCA_023630585.1 Cranoglanis bouderius
ACCCTAACAAGTTTCCACACTTTGAAGAGATTATGGTAAAACGCAGGTAGTCTGGAGGTGTTCAATCTTCTTGGGTCGACTAAGAATAGAGACTTGTCAAGTCTCAGGTCCCCAAAAGTTCTTAGGATAGCACTGGTCACAGGTTTCCAACTAAAAAGCATTGAACTGGTTAAAAATTTTTGTACAAACCGTCAAACTTGCCCCCCTTCTTCTTTAGGTAAATATAAAACACTGTGTGGCACCCAGTGTAGCTTGTCCCAAAAAAAATCCAATAAAATTGACTGAACTTTTGCTAAAAGTGTCATTGGTGGGTCGATACAAGCTATTTTGTGCCAAAGGGAGGATGCCACTAGATTATTAATAATTAATGTGCGTCCCCTATAAGACATTTTGGGAATCAGCCATTTCCATTTGTCTAGGCGACCTTTTATTTTTTCAACAGCCCCTTCCCAGTTTTTTTGCACGATTAGATCATCGCCCAGATATACTCCAAGATATTTAAAACCTTCTTTTTTCCAAAACAGTCCTCCTGGGAGTTTTGGTACATCACCTGACCACTGTCTAACTGAAAGGGCCTCACTTTTGTTCCAGTTAATTTTTGCTGACGATATAGTTCCAAAGTCTTTGGAAACATTAAGTAATGTATCCACATCTCTCTGTTCATCCACCATTATCACAACATCATCAGCATAAGCTGACAGACGGAAGGCGTTTGGACAGTCAGGGATTGAAAGCCTTTTTAAATCAGCTCTCAGTTTGTTCATTGGAGGTTCTATTGCTAAGGCATAGAGCATACCAGACAGAGAGCACCCCTGCCTTACTCCCCTACACACCTTAAATGGAGCGCATAAGCCGCCATTAAACTTCAGTACGCTTTCAATGTCACAATAGAGAGTTTTTAGTTTGTCAGTAAAATTAGTGCTGAAACCAAAAGCTTTAAGAGTTTTCCACAAATAATTGTGTTCCACCCGATCAAAAGCTTTCTCCTGATCAATGGAGACCAAACCCATATTCAGTCCAAATAGTTTTGAGACGTCAAGAATGTCTCGAATTAGGGAGATGTTGTCAAATATGGACCTCCCAGGAATGCAGTAGGTCTGATCAGTATGGACAATCTCTTCCAGAACGCTTCCCAGCCTTGTAGCTAAAACTTGAGAGCAGTTTATAGTCGCTGCATAGTAAGGACACAGGTCTCCAGTTTTTTATGTCAGTGAGGTCCCCTTTTTTTGGCAGCAGCGTGAGGACTGCCCTCCTACAGCTCAACGGTAGCAACCCTCTGGCTAAGCTGTTGTTCAGGACTTCCAGTAAGTGCTTTCCTATGGTAGCCAAGAAAGACTTATAAAATTCTGCTGGAAGTCCATCTAAACCAGGTGCTTTACCACTGTCCATACGCTGTAGGGCTTTTTGCAGCTCTTCCATGCTCACTTCCCCACTGAGTGCTGCATCTGTGTCTTTTGGGACTTTAGGCAGTCCTCCTAGGAACCTCTGCTCTGTCTCCTGGTCCTCTCTGTATTCGCCAGTATACAGTTTTTCATAAAAACTGACTGCTCTTTGGCGCATTTCAGCTGGCTCAGATAAAACGGCTCCAGTTTCAGAGCGCAGGTTGTGGATGAAACGTTTCTGCCCGTTCTTTTTCTCAAGGCTAAAAAAAAAAACTTGGAAGGTGCATCCATTTGGTCCACGTTCTGGAAGCGTGACCTTACTAGTGCCCCTTGTACTTTAAAATCTAAAAGGTCTGATAGCTTTTTCCATTTAGCTGTAAGGGTCTGTATCTGGTTTTGGTTGCCCGATGACAGTGCTAGAGTCTGAAGCTCTGTCATTTCGTTTTCTAGTTTTTTAAGTGACTGAGCCAATTCCCTTGTGACATTTGCAGTGTACTGTTGACAGAATTGTTTAATGTGTATTTTACCAAGGTCCCACCACTGTTGTAAGGATGTAAAACTTCCCTTTTCTTTTCTGAAACTGTTCCAGAAGAAAGTAAAAGTGTCTCTAAAACGTTGGTCATTTAACAAGGCTGTATTGAAATGCCAATATGCACTCTTTGGCTTAATAGAGCTTAACCCTACTATGCATGACACTAAACTGTGGTCTGAAAAACCAACAGGACTAATGAAACAGTTTTTAATGGTGTTTAAAAACATAAAACCTGTCCAGCCTTGCAAGAGACATGAGTTTGTTACGAACATGAGCCCATGTGTACTGTTTCTGGGTTTTATTAAAAGATCTCCAAACGTCAGCTAGTTTATGTTTTTCGACTGTATGGATGAGTCTTTTGCGAGAAGGCATGTGGGGCTCTATGTGGTTACGGTCATTGTTCTCTAATGTGCAATTAAAATCACCACCGACAAATAAATATTCTTCATTACTGCAGGTTTCTAGTGTTTTGCATAGTTTGTCTAAAAAGCCCAATCTTTCTACTGGTGAAGTTGGGGCATATACACAAATAAAAACAAAAACTTGTTTCTCAAACTGGGCTCTGACTTTTAACAGTCTGCCACACACGGTCTCCTCTGAGCTGTAGGAGATTGGAGTAAGATTCCTGGAGAATAGGATAGCTACTCCTCCGCTAGTGGAAGTGTGGTGGCTCAGGGAAGAAAGGCCAGCCCATTCTCGTGTCCAGATAATACAACAACAATTGTATTATCACTATGGGTTTCTTGCATAAACAATATATCTACTCTTTTCTGCCTCGTCATTTCATACAGCTGTGCTCTCTTCCTACTGTCTCTTGCCCCATTAACATTTACGGATGCAAATGTCCTCCATTAAAAAGCAGAAGAGAGTAAACAGCAATAAAGTTGCGAACAGCCAACAAGGACTGAACGTTTCACTGTCATCATTATTGAGCAGATTGTTAAGTTTTGGTACAATTTTCCTTAAACGAAACACTTCTTTATCTTCAAAACAACCTTCATTCATTAGTTGCTTTATTGTTTCTAAAAGTCTTCTCAGGTCTGGGAAGTAATCACTGATTTTTACCATTTTCATGTATTTAGTCACTTTCAGAAAATGTTTAATTTCATTTACATTGTAATCTTTGCCAACCCATCTGGTCGCAGTGGTGACCGAAACATTAGGGACAGAGAAACCGGTTTCATTTTCCCCGTCATCACATTCACTTTCCACATGCTCTTTTTCTTTTGTTACTGTGTCTTTTTCGTTCTTTTTTCTCTTTGTAGATGTTTTAAAAACAATCTGCTCTGCTTCCATCATTAAATCTTCTGTGTTTCCTCCTAAGAGGGAATCCATATCATGAGTAATACTGTCCTGTGTGTTAGTTATAGCCCCCTCAGTTTCTTGCCCTGCACTATTCTCATGTGAACACTGCTCAGCCTGTACAGTAATCTCAGTTTCACTCACCCTATTGCTGGGTACCGGGTCGGTTTCGGTGTTTTCAGCGTCAGATCTCACCTCTTGCACCTCAAGAATCTCCTTTGTAGCTTTCACAGACGCCCCTGTAACTGTTCCTGCTCCATCCGCGGCAGGAGAGTCTTCCCCGACCACACCGTCTGCTGGAGCAGTCTGTTTCGGCCCGTCACTGCCCCGAGCTGAAACACCGCTCTCACCAGCTGTGCTCTGGGGGCACGCGCGCTCGAGGTGCCCTGTTTTTCCGCAGCTGAAACACTCCATTGTGTCGGTGGTTACGTAAATAACGTAATCAAACCCGTCGATTTTGAACGTTAATGTGCGCTCCAGCTCGGTGTTGCTGTTTAGGATCATGTACGCGAATCTTCTAAAAGACACCACATGTTTGACCAGGTCAGATTTACTCCCGATTGTGATCTTTTTAATCGGGGAAATGACCCTGCCATAGCGAGAGAGCTCTCTAGTTAATGTCTGATCTTTAATGAAAGGGGGGACGTTTGAAAGCGTGACTTTTTTGGAAGGGGTTGAGAGAGGGAGCACGTTGGTAAGCGACCCACCGATTACAATTCCCTCTGCAGCTAACTCCCTCGCCCTTTCCACGGTGTTCAAAAATAAGACCACCGCACTATTCATTCTGGACGCCGCCATTATATTCTCATGCCCGATCACCTCCCCTGCAGCCAGGCTGCAGTCCTCCACACTAGCGCCGCTCACCACTTTAACTCCGTGATGACGCGTTAGTCAATCAAACACCTTACTGCCCCGGGCCGCCATGATCTCCAGCGAGATGCTGGTGCAGACGCCCAGACACCCTCCTCTAACACTCAGAAACTCAGGGGTTTGGTTTTTTTCCCTTCTTATAGCAATATATTAAGTGCTCTTTTAACAAAAAACTAAATAAACAAATTGATATATAGAGATAGAGAAAAAGAGGTTGATAGTAAACGACAAACAGGCTCACACTCAACACACTCACACTCCACGCGCTCCGCCCACTCGCTCCCAGCATGCACTCAGAGAGAGAGAGAGAGAATGAATGAACATAGAGAGAGAGAGAGAGAGAGAGAGAGAGAGAGAATGAATGAACATGAGAGAGAGAGAGAGACAGAAAGAGAGAGAGAGAGAATGAATGAACATGAGAGAGAGACAGAGAGAGAGAGAGAGAGAATGAATGAAGATGAGAGAGAGACAGAGAGAGAGAGAGAGAGACAGAAAGAGAGAGAGAGAGAATGAATGAACATGAGAGAGACAGAGAGAGAGACAGAAAGAGAGAGAGAGAGAGAATGAATGAACATAGAGAGAGACAGAAAGAGAGACAGAGAGAGAGAGAGTGAATGAGAGAGACAGAAAGAGAGAGAGAGACAGAGAGAGTGAATGAGAGAGACAGAGAGAGAGAGAGAGACAGAGAGAGAGAGACAGAAAGAGAGAGAGACAGAGAGAGAGAGAGAGAGAGAGAAGAATATTAATTTATTTTTTTGTAGAAAACAATAAAAGACTGATAATAATGCATTCATTTTTGAGAGAAGAAATTCTTTTAATTTATTAATCTTTTACATTTTTTTCTCCATTTTTTGAGACCTATTGTGTATCTGCTCCAGACATTTACTTTCATAAGAAAATTTATTTATTTATTTATTTTTTTTTTCCCAAAAATCCCACCCCCCCCGTGCTCCTGCTGTTATTTGTTCTGCACATGATGGTTTCTAACGCCGCTCGCTGGTTCTGGATCTGAAAACATAACCGAGCGGATCCTCAGCAGGATGAAGCAGTCAGTGCAGGTGAGTGACCACAGATTTATATAACAATACGATCGTTCTCCCCAGCACGCGCCGGATGACGCTGTTCTTTAAGATGTTTCTGCGGGTTTCCTCCGCATCATTTCCTGAAGATCTGATCTCGAATTCGGAGGAGAAACATTTGAAAGTAGAAAACAGAAAGCTTCCTGAAGGAAAGCGGGCAGACTTTCGCAAATATTCACCGGCTCTGAAAAACATCCTATATTCAGGTGCACGCTGCAGGACTTTCACGTTCGCACAATGACAAATTCAAAAGCTCAAACGTTAACAGATTTGGGAAGTGGCTCTGGGATTTGAACCAACTACCTTCCGGTCTAGAAAAGGTTCGGTTAGGGTGGAAAGCCAAAATATAATAATAAATAAATGAGTAATAACCGAGTGATACGTGATTTGTTCTGTATTAATAAGCCGTGGAGAGGGCAGATACCGGCAGGTAAATAAAAATCAGACTTCTCTTTCGATAATGAGACAAAACCGGGGTTTAAAACCGTGGCTTATTGACCAGAAACAAGATCCGAGGACGATGACGAGTGATTTGAAATGAATTCACAGTAAACAGAAAAGATAATCTTTTAAAAAAAAAAAAAAAAAAACCCAGCCCCTTAACGTATTAATATTATTTCATTTAAAGGTCAGAGGTTAGAGCCACATGGCTGGATAACCTTCTTAAAGCACTACAGATGTTCTCAAAGACAAAAAACAAAAACCATTTTTTAAATAAATCAAGCGATACAAGAATAAAACGTGTCTTACCCAGAGCGAAAGCAAGCAGATGAACGCAGCTTTGAGACATCTTTTCTTTTCTTTTATCAGTATGTCTCCCAGCACTTGTTAGTTAGATAGAGCTGAAGTTGCACCTCATGCACACGAAATGGCTTCGTTTCCACTGAAGAGCGCGCGTCCTCACTGTGCGTGCAAGATCGGCAGCGTGGACAGGATGCCTGCATGCACAGACAGACTCTCACACACTCACACACACACTCACACACACGGCGTGTTCTAACCACTCACAGGAAACCGAACACAGAGATGTTTGGATGATGATGATGATGATGAGGATGAAGCCTGAGTTTCGGGGTCTCTCGCTGCCGGATGGACTGAAACATCAAACAGCAGAACATCAAATCTACTGATTTTACACTTCATTTGTAAACTTGAGAAGCTGTTTTATGTCAAATATTGAGAACATCTCACACTCACTGAAACCACTAGGTCTGAAGAGAAAAAAAACGAGGCACCGTGCGTGTGTCATGATGACGCTTCATCATATTAAGGAGGAACATGGAGCTAAAACTGGTAACAGGAGTCGCTTAGGAGTCCCTGAGCCACCTTAAACATGTTGCTTCTTTCAATTTCTCCAGCTTGAAAAGTATCCACCGAAACAAGACGTGCCCTTGGGACACCATGAAGAAGCTCGCCGATGTCTTCGTGGTTTCCTCACGGCTCCAGGGTTCGACCCCGACCTCAGCTTACCATCTGTGTGGAATTTCTTTTCTTTTTTTTTCACGTTCTCCCCACGTCTCTGTGGGTTTCCTCCAGGTTCTCTGGTTTCCTCCCAGTGTCGAATGTATTCCTGACATTCTTGCACCTCGAGTTTTCCCGGGATCTTCTCCGGGTCCTCGCTATCTCCAAAACTGAAAGACATAATGGTGTTTATGCATATACAGTACACACACTATACGGCTAGAGGGTTTGTGGACACCTCGCCATCACACCCAGATGTGCTTCTTCAACATCCCATTCCAGATTTAATCCCCTTTTCTTGTTATAATAACCTCCACTCTTCTGGGAAGGTTTTCCACTAGATTCAGTCAGGTACCCTGTGTGTGTGTTTATGTGTGTGTGTGTGTGTGTGTGTGTGTGTGCCACTGCCTCCATCAACGACATCCAGAATGTTGCTGTGCAGCTCAAATCAGTCCCTCCAGGATCTCGCGATCGCAGAAATGAACGCAAAATCAAGGAAACTCCGCGATATCCGGAGGACATTTCAAGATACTGCAAGATTCGGGCCGAGACGCGTCACGTGACGTCGTCACGACGTGCATTCGGCCAAAGCCCTCTTCGATTCACGCGCGTCGAACGTGGATTGCGATTGGTCAGAAGAGCGAGAGCAGCTCTGACAGTAGCGCAGCTGTCGTTTATAATCACAGGTGTCGTTTATAATTAACGTGCTCGTGTAATACGTTATCGTTTCTATAGTAACGGCTCATTCGCGTTTAAAAAAAAAAAAAACGTCAGAAATTGTTGATATGGTGAACTCTGCTGTAAGGAGAAATGTGTTTATGTCACAATGATGGAAGGAGTCTCCAGTGTCGGCGCTCTGTAACAGTCAGAGGTGAAGCTGTGGGAGTTTACGCTTCTTTGCGGTTTCTCGGGAACACGACAAGCTGCGTTTTGGGGTTTTTTTTTTTTTTGGTGCTTCATAGATGTTAAATGTAACTATAAATGGATAAAAAAAAAAAGTTTAAATCTTTTAACAAAATAATCAGCGGCAATCATTTCTGTGGTATAAGAGGAATAACGTGCTGTCTACTCTGGTGTGGTAACAGTGACTCCGCATCACGTTGATTATTTTCCTGTAACTGCACAACACTGAGGGTTTTACTCCTCACTTTTTATACGTCCCGCTGTCTTAAATAGCTGGACTGCTACAGAGCGAACTGGTGTGATGAACAGAAATCGTTCACAGACAGGCGAGATTTGTATTTACAAAAACAAACAAACAACTTTATTATCTGTACAGCAAACATTCAGAAAACACACATTACAGTAAAGACATTTCAGGTTAACGCAAAAGTTTGGGTTAATTGTTTTTAACAGTCAGGGAGATGACGTGGGAATCAGTACGACGCGTCACGTGCCGTTATTCGGCTGGAGATCGGACGGCGCCGGACGCGGTCACCTGATGGTGCGGTACATCATGAAGTCGACAGTGGTGCATCGTGGGAATTTACCGATGGAGCTCTCCTCCACAGGCGTGTACACTTTAATCTGCCGCATGTGTGTGTCGCGGCCGTTCTGGTGGTTGGCCAGCACGGCGATCTGGATCATGAACGTCCTGATGGGGTTGTTCACCAGGTCCAGGAGGGGGATGTGGATCCAACCGCTCGGCTCCACCATCTCCAACTGCTGCTCTCACACACACACACCCACACACACACACACACACATCAATCCAAATAGAAACCAAGTAGGAATGCATATCACAATAATCCTCTAAACCTTCATCACAACGTTTAACGTCATCACGATGTCGCATCCAAGTCCTTTTTATGTTTAATCTCATTAAAGATTCATTACTGTAAGCATGAGCGGAACATACCATTCAGGCTGGCAGTCGGGGGGGACGCAATGAATTTTTATGAAAATTCCTTTTTACTTAGTAATAAATATACATTTCCTGTTAATTCTTTTCTTTGTAAATTAGGACACTTGCAATCATAAATGATTATAAGAATTATATTGAACTTTATCGGAGTTTGGTCCCGTATCTAAATATAATGGTTCAGTCCCGGAAGTGCGAGTGGGCGGAGTCTCCGCATGATCCAACAAACAATTATATTATAAGCCTTCAGGATCAATGATCATCAAGCTTCAGCTCAGGAAACGATATGAAGCAACCCTAACGAGACAAAAATAATACTAGACCTCACTGCTTAAGTGCTGTTTTAGTGGCTACAGGTTTGACCTCCAAGCAGACAGAATATAAGAGGGTGTAAAAAGCTCCAGGGTTTGGACGTGGACTCGTACCCGGATCTCCAGCAGGTTGTGGAAGTTGTTCCCGACCCGGACTGAGATCTTGCTGGGAGTGTAGCTCTCGTCGGATTTATAATCGGCGTAAATGCAGAGCATCTTCACTGTGGTCTTCCTCCTGCAGACGAAGATATACATAGATATCGTGATAAATCATAAAACCATGATATCATTTTATAAGTAACTTCACATTTTGTATTTCTTCTTTAAAACAAAACGTTACGTTCGTTATTTTTCCTTCTCAGATTATTTGTACAGACGTTACATAATTAATCGAACTGTTATTTATTTACATTTAAAAAAAATAAAATAAAACTGCCGTTAAGATAGCTGGTCATTGGTTCACGGACCTCAGTATCATGGAAATCCAGTTGAGAATCACGATGCGAGAATTTTGTCATATCGAACGCGATACCCAATATACTACACTCGATATTTCCCTATATACGTCCCTATGAAGCATCTACAGAGAGCGGAGGATATCGTCTTTACCTGAACTGGATGTTGACGAGGTGAGGCTGAGAGCCGTCTGACTGCCAGTACGTCTCCAGATTATCGTCCCTCAGCTGGTCCACTCCGAACCCTGCTCGGACAGACGGAGCGTGTTACAATGCAAAAATTTACACGCTTTAAAATGATGAGGTTTTTGCTTTCACAAGCAACAAAAACACAGTGTGTGTGTGTGAACATATACTAACAGTGAAGCTTCTTAAAAGGTCTAATTATCTTACATGTGGAAACATGTTACTATTTGTGGGGTATTTTGTGTGTGTAATATTTACGCCGTGTGTTGTAGCTGAGTTTTCGAACAGGAAAATACTATTCGGCGACACTGAATTGTGATCGACTGTAACGGTGCACTTTTCTTTCTTTTCTTTTTTTTTTTTCACCCACAAAACAAACAAAATGTGATGTCATGCATGTTCACTTTATCAAACTGATGGTAAAGGTACTAAACCAATACTAAACCATAAACCTTGTTTATGAAGGAGATTAAGTGAGCACACCGGGTTTGCAGGAAGACAGCGACCACACGGCCTGAGAGCCGATCTCGCGGACCGTCCCCGTGCGCTCCAGCTGCTTGGGGTCGGCTCCGGGAGGTGTTTTAGTAGCAGCTGCCATCTTTACTGTAATCAGAAACGCTGTAGATACACAAATTACTGTGTTATTCTTTACATTTCCTCATGGGGAACAAAACCCCAGCTTTTTCAAACTTGTTCTGGACTTTCATATGGTAAAGCCTTGTCGTTACCTGTATGATTAAAACATGAAGTGTGATGTGCTTCAGGAGGTCTGCACGCATTAGTGCTGAAAAAAAGGAAGACATTTTAAACCTTAATATATTAATATACACTCAACAGCACAGCCATAGTTTTCCTAAATGATTTTATTAGTTCTTCCAGACGTTTCCAGGAATCCTGAAAGAGCTGTAAAGAGAATTAAACATGTTACACACGTCCCTTCAGCATTAATATGCACTGTATAACATTTACAAACATATTTCATATCTTTCCTCATTTCTCTGTTATCTCACTGTGTTTGCAAAATAATTATTTCATACGTTAATGCTTCAGAACCTAAATATCTCATAAATGTTACAGAAGATTACTCCAGATATCTGCACTTTAATAAACTAACGCTTAGCTAGATAGGTAAGCTAACTGTCAAATCAGCACAGGCTAGCATAATATTTAAACACAGAAAGCCAACTGTAACAGAGACTTTAAATTGTGTAAAATAAAAACCAACATTACTTGTTTTTTTCTCCCCCTCGATTTAATTTGATGCACTGAACATCTTCTTCCGAGTTATATTTAGCCGCAATTTCGAATTAGCCTTCTTTCCCGGCTTCCGCGCACGCTGATGATGTCACCGCGGACGTACGTGCGTGCGTGTTTATACTGCGCATGCGCGCTATTTCACAACCGTGTTTACAGCGCGTTTTGTGCTAGGGAGTTAAGTTTTTTTTGTTGTTGTTGTTTATTAAACGCAATAATGCAAAAATATACAGCACACTAACATTAATTTTACCAAGTCATAATTAACACACAGCACTGAAAAAGAAAAAAAGAGAAATAAATAGTAAATTAAAACAAACACACACAAAAAAAGAATGATCAACTAAAGGAGCCGGGGACAGACAGAATTATATATATATATATATATATATATATATATATATATATATATATATATATATATATATATATATATATATATATATATCAAACAAAGTGCATAAATACAGAGTCTTTTTATAATTTTGATATTGTTTGGCTTAAGTTTGAAAGAATGTTAATACTGGTCTAGAGTTATTCAAGTTCAAGTTCAAATTCAGTTTTATTTGTATAGCGCTTTTAACAATGGACATTGTCCCAAAGCAGCTTTACAGAAGTATATAAATTCAGGATATAGATTTTAAATGTATGAATTTATCCCCAATGAGCAGCCAGAGGCGACGGCGGCGAGGAAAAACTCCCTGAGATGATATAAGGAAGAAACCTTGAGAGGAACCGGACTCAAAAGGGAACCCATCCTCATCTGGGTAGCACCGGATAGTGCGATTATAAATAAATAAATCTCTTCTATAAATGTACCAGTACCACACGGTCAGATAGCAGTTGTGAGACCATGAAAAATTCATTACAGTTTTTATATGAAGTCTGTTTTGTTGAACTTCACCACTGTAATCTCAATGATCTTTAGGCTGCACCATGTGGGGCCATCCTCAGCAGCAGCATGTGACTTCAATTGATGAGATCTCCAACCAGAAGTAGGGCATCAGGATGGATCGGGCAGGTCCAGAGAGCAGAAGGGGTCGGGATCACTGGCATCTCAGGAGTAACATGTGAAGTTATTATATTTACATCTATGCATTAAATATTTTGCCACAGTAATAAATGAATTAATAACAAAAATATTGATTGTTCTTGCTTTCCATCATATATACTAAAGCCAAACAATAAATCAGCTAGACAAAGACTAAAATATAATAAGAAACTGATTCGCTGGAAAACATCTGTGAAGATATTTCCCTAACCTTATTAGTAAGCGTAATTATATGTTCAGGTTCATACGTTTTTTTTTTCCATTCGATGCTATTTGCAAGCTGATTCCAGTATTTTACAGCATTAGCAATGGAAACAATTTATTTCTGAAACAGCTTACGGATGTTCATGTTCAACGTTTATTTAATTTAAAAGTATTTTACTCTATTAGCATTAATTACCACATAAAGACATCTTTTTTAGTAACGTTTTAATGATTAAAAAAATAACTCTGAATAAAATCAAATAAAGGAAGCGTTTTGCATTAAACTAACAAAATATTGGTATTAATCCAATTCTGGATTGTTTAATTATATTAGTTATTCAAGCTAAATGATGATTAAAAGCACTAAATGGACTGAAATCGTTTTGTTGGATCGCTATTTAATCTATTTTCAAGGAAGGAAAAGTTTTAGACCGCAATACTATTAATAATAACATCATTTTTAACATTATATGTTATGATGAAAGTTCATACTGCAGAGCTGCACACGTATGTTACGTTTGTTATGTTTTGATTTTGGATATTGAAGTTTAATCATGTAGGGCGCTTTTGCGCATGCGTGGCGGATTGGCTATGGAATGGTTTAGCGCATGCGCGGTACAGACAGGACAGGAATCGTGCCTACTGCGAAAACGCGACGCAAATCGAGCAGGGGACGCGGATGTGGTAGCCACAAGATGAAAACGCTGGAGTTTTATCACACGTTGCAGAAATATATTGCGGAGGGAGAGTTTTCCCCAAACTGCAGCAGAAGAGTGCGAAGTGATATACGCCGTGCATGCGACAAATTTATCATCAAAGGTAGTAGCTAGGCTAATGTTTATGTTTACGTGTGCGCTTGGGATTTCCGTCGATTCTACGCTGTACGAAACAAAACAAAAACGAAATGAGTGCAGTATGGCGTTTAGCAGACAAGCACGTGACTGTGAAGAAACGTTCACAGTGAAAGTGTCACATGTTCTATTGAGCTGTACTGAATCTTATTGGGTTCGGATCTGAATAGAATCGTATCGGCACTGAGTCGACTCGGATCAGTAGTGAATCGAATCGTTACTTGTTTAAAGGTAAGATTTGTGAAAGTGATGCTGCCTTCGAGGAGAGGTTGCAACCTGTAATTCCCAACTTCCAGCCTGTAAAAGCCAAATAAAACACCCCCTCAACCACAATCAATAATGTTTCGTAAAGTTGGTTCCCTGTTCACGGAGTGACGTCAAATCAAAATGGCCGCTCGCAGCATCAGAAAAACAGAGCGGCACTTCTTACCTTTAAACGATTATAATGTATACACAAGTATTAGCTTTAGATAAATCAACATATAGACATTTTCGCTTGTTAAATCTATAACGCTGACTCTACAGTTCACTGGTTCTGCGGAGGAAAATATACATCACACTTAGCTAGCTAGCTTGTTGCTAACAAAACACGAACATGGAGGCGCCCATGGTTTTTCCCCCCACTTCATCTGTTGAAAGTGTCCTTATTAAAAAAATGACATAATTCTGACCGGTGAATTACCGCTTACCAAGTGAGTCGAACGCAGCGGTTAAATGGGTAGAGTTGAATAAGATTTTAATAATTTTTCACCTCCTTGAACCCACCCAAGCTCCACCCCCAGAATCTATGATGGTTCAAGTAGTTAGCATTAGCAAGAATGGTCATAATATCACTTTCAAGCACACTCAGACATTCAATTGCTTGAATGTTACAACTCTATAAACATGCACAAATTGTCCTCATAATAATTTTTGAGGAGGTGAAGGGGCAGTTTTGCCGATTGCTGGAACTATCCACACTGATAGTTTTTCCCAGTTGCGGCTGAGAAGGGTCCCGTGTCATTACACAGTACGAGAGCGGCCTCTAGAGGCGGAATAAAAACTATCACTGTCAAATTTTGTTGTGTTATTTGAAGTGTTTTTTGATTCATTTTGGTTGTCTCTATTTTTTTTATTTATTTGGAGTGTTACTTTTTGGTCCAGTTTGGACGTATATCTTTATATAACTTTAATATGTAATAATAGTTCATATATATTAATACGTACTTCATATTTACTTCATTTAAAAAAAGTACAGTACATTTTCATGGTACGGTCAGTACCGTTTATTTTTGTAATAAAGTTCAGTAATATTTTACTTTGAGTGTTACGTTTTCATTCAGTATCAATTTTAAAAACTACTGGTTGATTAATCGGTTATCGTCAGGTACCGCCCGACTCGGTTATCGGTATCGGTCGACCTCTAATACAAATACAAATATTCCAGACCTGAAGGTAGATTTCCAAATTGTTTTTCAGCCACATAATACACTTATGGTCAGACCATAGCTTAAATTATTATTTTTTGTAGCATTTCTAAAAAAAAAAAAAATTCCCCATTATGTATTATTGCACCTTTAACTGTATCATATCGCCTGAAAGAGAGAGATTCACTTCAAACCCCGATTTGACATCACACCATTCTATAACTTACAGTTAAAATGGCTTGATGTAAATGTAAGTATACTGTATATATGATGAAATGTCTTATTTCCTTCTCTGACAGATGGCCGACTGTATTACGTCGGACCTAACAAGACATACATGCGCCTGGTTGTCATGACCGAGGATGAAAAGAGGTTCGCCCTAAATGAGTGTCATGATAACACTGAGACCGGCAACCATCACGGTGTAAGGGGCACCAGAAACAGGGTTATTGCCGGGTACTACTGGCCGACGCTTATAAAGGATGTGACAGAGTGGGTACGTTCTGAGCCTTTACGATTCGAGGTGCAGAATTCCTGTAAGGTATTACACAGCCTTAGAGCCGAGACATCACTCTACCATCGTATACACAAAATAACGTATTATATTATAAAAATATATTAATAATAAACGTATTACAATGTAACATATAAAATATAACCAGACGTCTCGTCTCGGCGTCCTCTCATCGATCCATAATGCCTGAAGGATCGGGTAACATCACTAGTGCTGTTTTTCCCACATCGTGAACTCGGAATTCCTACTCGGAAAGTCAGGAAGGCGTCCTCAACCACATAACGTCGTATCAACAGACATATCCGCTTGTTAAGCCTATAACACTGACTGTACAGCTTGCCGTTCTGAGGATGTAAATACATCACTCACATTAGCTCAGTAGGTTGTCGATAACAGAAGACAAACTACTTTGTAGCTCAAACTCCGGCCAAAAATGACATAATTCCGAGTTCCCGCTTCCCAGTTAAATCGAACGTAGCATCTATAGTTGCCTGTGGTGTCTGTCCTATGTTTGAATTGTATGGTTTTTCATTGCGAGCTGCTTTTTTTTTCCGTTTCCTGGTATGGGAGTCACTACGTTTGGGTTTAGACCTTAGAGACATAAACCATCTCATCAATTAAAGCATGTGATGAATAATTAGTATTAGTTTATTTACTCTTGTTTCAGGTGAAGTCTTGTGAGCGCTGTCAGAGCAACACCAGCAAGACGGGGACGCCGGCGGCGGCGGCGCAGGCTGCGAAGGTATTAGTGGCTACGCTTTTGCTAAATAAAGGCAAATGTGTTTTGGTTTAAAAAAGTATATTTCCCCGGGAGGTGCTGAGATCGAGGTCTGAACATTGATACCTACTAAACGTTTGTTTTACCGTACGGTAAACGTAAACGACCGAATAAGGCGGTGTGAATTAATCTAGTCACAAGAGTAAACATTTATACATACTCACTGGCCACTTTATTAGGAATACCTATACGCTTGCACAATTGTGCACTCACGTGGCAGCAGCACAAAACATGAAATCATGCAGATCCAGGTCAAGAGCTTCGGTTAGTAATGACATCCAGTGCGCGGCGGTTTTCTGCGAGCGGAAACACCTTGTTGGAGGAGGATGAACAGACAGGAAGGCCGCAGTAGCTCGAATAACCACTCTGTACAGCCGTGGTGAGCAGAAAAGCATCTCAGAAACGCGTCGAATTCTGAGAAAACCACATAGGGGTCCACTCCTGTCAGCCAGGAACAGGAATCTGAGGCTACAGTGGGAGCAGGTTCACTGAAACCGGACAAAAACAGACTGGAAAATCATCACTTGGTATCAGTAAGATGCCTCCGCCATAGCTGTGGTGCGGCTTGGCCGAGTGAAGCCCCTACGAGCGAGGGAAGGCGAGGTTCAATTCACAGCACCTCTCTCTGTCCGGTAGTGAGCTCAGGTCTCAGGTCGTCCGTCCTCTCTGTTAAAGACACTGTTTAAACACCATAGTAATGATTGTGCAGTGCAGATCTACCTGAACACCTTTACGGAGTAGAACTTTACTGGCCGTGTATCTGCAGAAACCCGTTCCGGTGAAGGTTTTAGTCACCCACGTTCCCGTCGCCGATGAAGTCTGTCCTTCAGTGGATCTATGTCAAGTACAGGAGGAAGACCTACAGCAAAGCAGCATAATTACGACGATAGACGGAGCGACACCTTCAGAAGAAATAAAGCCCTATTTCCGAGGTAGAGTGTCTCTCGTTGTTCTTGCAAGGGTCCCACGTTTGTTTCTGTTTATTTAAATCGAACCCGATGCTCTAATGTATTGCAGTGGTGTTGGGAAAGGTCCGGACTCTCCTGGATCCTCCTTTGGCTCAACAGTCGCTGGGTAAAAATAACGTAAGTACCTTATAGTGGTGCGATTAGGCTGAGTAACGTTCAGCACCATTTAGCAGCAGGTCAGCAAAAAAAAAAATAAGTCTACATCATGAACCCATGTGGCTGTTTATCCCCCAACCGTGTACAGAATGGACAAAGCACACAAACCCCATGCACACCTAACGCCCGCGCCACAACGAGAGAACAGGTACGTGGTACTTACGCATGAATCATGCATTAATTACAGACGTATTACAAACCACCGCGTCCTTCACAGTCGTCTCTGTCTGTTTAAGGAAGTAGACGTCAGTTACGTATATAAAAGATACTTGCTGCAAGAACTAGAAGTAAGGAAAGCAGATCTCCAGTACACCAGGCTGAAAATCAGAAAACTGGAGCTGGAAATAAAGAAAATGGAGAAAGAAGTAAGTAGTCAAATAAAGCTTTAAATTATAACGTGCACTTTTTTGTTTTTTGCTCACATTTTAACTGAGTTTTTTTTTCCTCTCTCTCTTTCCACAGGCTGAGCAAGATCACTAAACCCCCCCCACACATTTGTTTTGTAATACAATAAACATAAATGACTAAAAATAAGGCTGCGTGAATGAATCTACCTACAAGAGTAAATATTTATACGTGTATACGTACACTCACTGGCCACTTTATTAGGAATACCTATACACTTAACACTTACAGTTGTGTACACCTGCTCGTTCGAGGAGGCCTGGGGTGCAGTTCATCCCAAAGGGATGGTGTTCAGTGGGGTTGAGGTCAGGGTTTCTGTGCAGGACACTCGAGTTCTTCCACTCCGAGCTTAACACACCATGTCTTCTAGCAACTAAAACGTTTGTCTCGATCATATTGTGGTTGTGTTATTACGGTCGTCAACGCGAACGGTTGTCGTTTTTCGTATATTTACGTTCTTTGATACCACTATTGTTTATATGTTGCATATTTGAGGAAATAAATATTTTTTAAAAAAAACAAAAAAACAACAACATATAACTAAATATGTATAGTTTACGTTGAATAAAATACGTTTAGAAAACAAACAAACAAACAAATGCTTACACCCAAGAATAAAGAAGCAGGATAATGAGGTTGTATTCATGTGCATCCCAGAGCATATAGACAAAATAGCCAAGCAAGTGCTGAAAAAAGAGCTTATAGAAACAGACATTAATCTTTCAAGATCACAAGGGAAGAGCATTGTATGGGAAATAATTCATTATTAAAGAATGGCGACAACAATGGGATCAGGAATTAAAAGAAAGACGTGTATATATTCGTTAAAAAAGAAGAGTTGACACTGTGGAAAGAAGGGAGGGGAAAAAAAAAGGAAAGAGGAGACAATTATGACCCGACTAAGAATAGGACACAGTAAGTTAAACAGTACACTCCATGTTATAGGGAAACATCCGTCTGGATTTTGTGAACATTGTCGAATACCAGAGACTGTAGTACATGTGCGTGTTATTAGTAGGAAATATTAAATACAGAGGATGGACATGATAACAGACCTGGAAAGAATAGGATTAACAGGACATGGAGTAAAGAATATATTGGGATGCAGTGGGAGTGAACAAGGAGGGAAATACTTGACCTGCTTTCTAATAAAAACTGGACTAATGACGAGAATATGACACGGTGCTCTGTGTAGGAGTTAGTTAAGTCCAGAAGGTGGCGGTAGTGCAACATCAAGGATCCAAGCTGCCGTTAAAATCCGAAGAAGAAGAAGAAGAAGACGACGAAGAAGAGGAAGATGACGTAACAGCGCCTCTCTGCGTCGCATATGGGAATACGTAAAAAGATTCCCTTCCGCCATCTTTTTTCCTGCCGGCTTGTCCGTGTGAAGAGCACGCTGGCTGATGCGCAGGGGCTTTTAATCAGATATTACCGCCTTATAAAGCGTCCAACGTCTCGGCGGACACCGGGGTGAGATATTGACCGTAATTAACTGTTTATGCAATGTCTAATAAAACAGCCGTGTGTCTGTGTGTTGGCTAAATATTTGAATTAGCCACGTTGCTAGGCTAGCGCCACCTACTTGACGTAACATATTACATTGTAGCTGGCTATTCACACTGCTATCTAAGCTGTATCTGGGCTATGTCTCTCTCTCTCTCTCTCTCTCTCTAAATATATATATATATATATATATATATATATAGAATATTTATATTCTGTTCTATACACACATCTCTGTGCATTAGTCACCTAGCTAGCGGTACGATCTCATGTCATGCTATGCTATCTGGCCGCATGGCTAAGTTAGATAAGCTAGCTCCACCAATATTGGAACTGCCAGGCTCACGAGGCCTTCCTCTAGTTCTTGTAAAATCGGTTTGTTTATCAGTTGTTTTATGTATTTATTAGAAATATAATAAACTCCTTAGTTTATTATATTATTATTTATTATTAGTAAAAAAAACAAACAAATACAAACTGCGCATATATTCTGAGATGGTAAAAGAACCCGTGGAGCTGGCACGTGAAGATTAGATAAGCTCATAACGCGCGCGCCGTTATTGTCATCTCTGTCAAGTAATTGGAAACACACTTCTTGTTTGTTTTTAATCGGGATCGGATTCAAATAAAAAAAAAAAAAAGAAAGAAATCTCCATGCTGGTGTGTGTTTAGACTTTTAGCGTCACTCGGTTTCAGACTGAGAGGAAATATAGAGTGTGTTCTGTCCATATGCTGGAACTGAACTGTCTCTTCTTTTTCCAGATCCATTCATCCATTCATTCATCCCTCGCTCACGCACTGTTTTTCTCATGATGTGCCTGTTTTTACTTTAATCTGGGATTGACACAAGAGAAAACAGCAGGTGCGGTGGTACTGTTACTGCCTTAAAGCTCCGGGGACCTGGGTTTGATCCCGAGCTCGGGTCACCGCGTGGAATTCGACTTTATTTTCCACAGATTTCCTCTTCGGGATCAATAAAGTACCGATCGATCTGTCTGTCTAATCAATCTGTCTGTCTAACCTTATGTTTGGCAGCGCTGGACAATTTCCACAACAGTGTCCGACACTTCAGAAGGCAACTCAGAAATCCAGCCAGTTTGTAATTAATTATAAAATTATATTTTGGGGGTTCGGGGGGGAGGGAACCCAGACGATACGTGCGGTACATCCCCAAAAAGTTTACCATGACAGAATCTCTCATGTTATTGAGATTTTTCTCATTGTTACTGATTTGCTCCAATGTAAAGAAAACATGGGAAACAAGAAAAAAAAAAGATGTCTTGGTGAATCTGGTGATTCGTCAGTTCCACGTCAGTGTGAACGTGACTTACCGTCTCTCTCTCTCTCTCTCTCTCTCTCTCTCTCTCTCTCTCTCTCTCTCTCTCTCTCTCTCTCTCTTTTGTTTTCCTGGTCTGCAGTGAGGCGTCCAGCTCGTCTTGGCTAAACAGCGCTCTGTGGTGCGTCTGCGGTGGAGAGCGGCGACGAGATGGCCGACAAGAACACGCGAATCGCTATCGTCAACCACGACAAGTGCAAGCCGAAGAAATGCAGGCAGGAGTGCAAGAAGAGCTGCCCTGTGGTGCGGATGGGTAAGAGAGTCACAAACGCACGATTTTATTTATTTATTTATTTATTTTACGGCTGCGTTAAAAGCTCATTTGTGCGTCTCTCTCTCTCTCCTGCAGGTAAGCTGTGTATCGAAGTGACGCCTCAGTGCAAGATCGTGTGGATCTCCGAATCGCTGTGTATAGGCTGCGGCATCTGCATCAAGGTCTCTCTCTCACTCACTCACTCACTCACTCACACACACACACACACACACACACACACACACACACACACACACACACTCACTGATCAGTTCATTAGAAATGCACCAAAATTATATTTGATTATAGAAACTGTATCGAAGATAAATGGCTACATATGCAGTTACCCTAAAGTTGATTATTTTCCTAAAACAGCACGTCCCCGTGACAAGTGTTTTATTCCCCTTGGTTATAATTTTCTGTTATATTTTGGCAATATTTTAATTTCAGTACATCTTTAAAGTGCATAAAATCGGAAAACCTGCCTGATTTGTATACACTGTGTATGTCTGTTTTGTGTAAATGTAGCTAGTTAGTGGTGAGTAAACGAGTGGTGTGTTCAGCTTTAAAGTCCCCATGAGGTGCCTGGAAACGCGCATGTGTTGAAATTTCCACTGAAACAGGAACTCGGGGCGGGACATATAGAGTGGCTCCTCCCCCTTTTTAAATCGCCAATAGTGTTTAGCTTACCTCACAGCCCGGGCTAAGCCGTACTTGACGGTTAGTACCATGGATTTTTATAATGTTGGGGGCGGGACACTTCAGATTCTAGAGAGCATTTGATTGGACATAAAAGCTGATGAGAAGCTGAAGTGCAGAACGATGTCATCAGAATTGTCGGTGGTACAGAAAGACTGTAAATTCTGAATGTGTATCTCATCTAAATGCGAATCTTGTCATTGTTTTGGAGCGCACTAGCTTATAGATAACCTTAAGGCGAACATATTCATACTAAAAGCCACAAAATTTCAATTTCATGGGGACTTTAACTGTTACTCTCTGTTTTTTTTTTTTTGTCCTCCAGAAATGTCCGTTTGGTGCTCTGTCTATCGTAAACCTGCCGAGTAACCTGGAGAAGGAGACCACACACAGATACTGCGCCAACTCCTTCAAACTGCACAGGTAGGGGGGGGGGACCTAAACATGACATGATACTGCTTTCAGATTTGTTTTTATGCAGATGGATTGTTGTAATAAATAAGAATAATAGTAATAATAGTTACTAGTTAATAATGCCACAGCCGTCTGTGTTCTCTGGGTGGGAGGGGCACTCTCTCTCTCTCTCCCCTGTCAATCACAGTAACACTAGCCAATCGCTGGTGTCTGTGAGCTTCATGTATGCTGAAGAGGGCTTTTCTCTGATTGTGTATCACACTGTCTTACTCACATGTAGCGTTTTTTTAAACATAGTATGAAGATAAAAGTTCAGAAACCGTTCTCTAGTGTCTGTACACATTAAGTACATCAGTCATGACTTCCTGGTGCTTTCAGCCATTAGACAGTGTGTCAGGGAAGGTGTGTGTGTGTGTGTGTGTGTGTGTGTGTGTGTGTTTAATGCTCTCGTGTACCTGTGCCAGGTTGCCCATTCCACGTCCTGGAGAAGTGTTGGGGTTGGTGGGCACTAACGGTATCGGGAAGTCCACTGCTCTCAAAATCCTGGCAGGAAAACAGAAACCCAACCTGGGAAAATATGATGTGAGTCTCGTGCGCGCGCGCACACACACACACACACACACACACACACACACACACACACACACACACACACACACACACGTCATCACATACTCCTCAAATCATCACATACTCTGGACAGTAATTCAAAGTGTGGTGTTAGACACTCCCTGACTGTCTTTATTTATTTTTGTTTGTTTGTTTATTCGATTGAATGAATCATAGAACCATGTGATCTATTTTTAGTTCATGACTCATTTTGGTCTTGTAGTCCAGCAAATATGATGATTGTGGACTCTAGTTCCTGGAATAAATGTAGCATGAAACGTCTTTGCAGTATTTATTTATTATATATTTTATATTTAAGATAATTTCTCAAAGTAAAATAATGTTATGTTTATCAGTAATTATCAGTAGTAGTAATAATAATAATAATAATAATAATAATAATTGGGAATATGTGTCTGTTTAGACTCTGTATCTGGGCTTTATTAGTGACCCTGTAAGGTGTGTGTGTGTGTTGGGTTTTTTGCAGGCTCCCCCGGACTGGCAGGAGATCCTGGCTTATTTCCGAGGCTCCGAGCTGCAGAACTATTTCACCAAGATCCTGGAGGACGACCTCAAGGCCATCGTAAAGCCGCAATACGTCGACCAGATCCCCAAAACCGTCAAGGTAAAGGAGAACGAACGCACTGCAAGAGGATTTTCACGTTTGATCGGCTGCAGTGAAAGCTGCTCAGAGAAAAAGGAACCTTGTTGTAATTCTGTGTTCTGCCTGTAGGGGTCAGTAGGCTCCATTTTGAGCAGGAAAGACGACACCAAGTCGGAGGAGATCGTGTGTGAGCAGCTAGGTACGTTTATCTCGGTTTTACCCATAATGCTCTGTGGAACAGTTTTGTGTGAAAAAACTGGTGATTGTTTGCGTGCCCATATGAGATTTTGTTTTTTTTCTGGAAATGGCCATATACCTGTGGGCGGGGCGTCAGTGTACCTGATTTTGAATGCGTTATGCTGTGCTGTGATTGGTCAGATCTGCTGCATCTGCGGGATCGCAACGTTGAGGACCTGTCAGGAGGAGAGCTGCAGAGATTCGCCTGCGCTGTCGTCTGCATCCAGAGAGCAGACATGTGCGTCTCCCTTGTTTTTTGTATTTTTTCCCTCCTATCTTTGTCGCTCTTTCGGTTTGTTCTGGAGTTTGACGTTCTTCTCTCTGTCTAGCTTCATGTTTGACGAGCCGTCCAGTTATCTCGACGTGAAGCAGAGGCTGAGAGCTGCCATCACCATCCGATCTCTCATCTCACCCGACAGGTCTGCAACACACACACACGCGCGCGCACACACACACACACACACAGGGCTGGACAATATGACGATAATGACATCAATATTATGATGAACGAATGAAGAGAATAATTAAAACCGTGTGTGTGTGTGTGTGTGTGTGTAGGTACATCATCGTGGTGGAGCACGATCTGAGTGTGTTGGATTACTTGTCTGATTTTATCTGTTGTCTCTACGGCGTGCCGAGCGCTTACGGAGTCGTCACCATGCCCTTCAGCGTCCGAGAAGGTACACACACACACACACACACACACACACAAACACGTGCGCGCACACTGTAGTGTAGTCCAAATGACTAATGTGTACTACATCACTCTTCTCAAATTCTGAATCGTTGTGATTGGTCAGAAGGTGTTGATTAATTTCCTATAACAGCAGTTCTAACAGTAGCGCAGCTGCATCATAACACCACCTACATCCCATCATTGATTATTTTCCAGTAACAGCAGAACACTGTACCTTTTAAAAAAAATTTTTTTTTTAATTACCCGTTTATCAGATCTGCTTCGTATCTGTCCCCACAGCCTGTAAGCAACTCTGCCCGCTCTAACCACTCCCCAGGTATTAATATCTTCCTGGACGGCTACGTGCCGACGGAGAACCTGCGTTTCCGCGAGACCTCGCTGGTGTTCAAAGTGGCCGAGACGGCAGCCGAGGAGGAGGTGAAGAAGATGTGCCGCTACCAGTATCCCAACATGTGCAAGAGCATGGGAGACTTCAGCCTCCGCATCACTGAGGGAGAGTTCACCGACTCTGAGATCATGGTCATGCTCGGGGAGAACGGTGAGAGAGAGAGAGACTGTGTGTGTGTGTGTGTGTGATATTGTATTATATTCATTATAATTACATGATGTATTAAAACAGTTGAATTTAAATAAGTGTGTTTCTCTCTTCAGGTACTGGGAAAACCACATTCATCAGACTGCTGGCTGGAGGCCTGAAACCTGACGGAGGAGGTAACACACACACACACACACACACACACACACGCACACACCTCATGTAGCAGGAGGTGTTCTGTCAAATAGGAGACATGTAAAGAACAACAGATTAATTAAAATATATTAGATAGATTAATAGACAATAGATTAATTAAAACACAGAATAAGATAACGTTCGTCCACTCACTCACCCACTTGTTCTATCTCTCCTTCGCCTGTTCATTCCATCGCTCCTTCGTTCCCTCCTTCTTTCGATCATCCGTTCACTTGTTTGCGCCTTCGTTCGTTCGCTTCTTCGTTCCTTTGATTGTTTATCCCCTCACTCCTTAACTCATCTCCTCGCTCCTTCACTCCTTTGTTCCCTCGCTCCTTTGCTTGTTCGTTTCCCACATTCCTTAACTCGCTCAGACTGTGTCGGTAGAAATCTGCTATGAGTTTTGTGAAACTGAACTGGTCGCTATTGTGTGTGTGTGTGTTTGTTTGCTCTGTGCTGTAGGTGATGTGCCGATTCTGAACGTGAGCTACAAGCCTCAGAAAATCAGCCCCAAGTTTAAAGTGAGTCTGACCTCAACACACACACACACATCACATCACACCACACCACACCACAGTACTGCACCCTGACCTCAACACACTCCACTGAATATCAGACAAACTTCCTGTGTAACAAACAGCACACAAACCGTTTTAATTCCTCAGACTGTCGACCATGGATTATTTTGTAATGGCGTGTGTGTGTGTGTGTGTGTTTTAGGGCAGCGTTCGTGCCTTGCTCCACGACAAGATCAGAGACGCGTACACACACCCCCAGTTTGTCACTGACGTCATGAAGCCCATGCAGATCGAGAGCATCATCGACCAGGACGTGAGTCACCACTGCGAGTGGACAGCCGGTTCTCGTTTCCTGTGCATCCATATTGTGATATTTTCATTTCCTAATCTGTGTGCGCGCGCGCGCAGGTCCAGAATCTGTCCGGTGGTGAGTTGCAGCGTGTGGCGCTTGCCCTGTGTTTGGGTAAACCGGCTGATGTTTATCTGATCGACGAACCATCAGCCTACCTGGACTCCGAGCAGCGTCTCATGGCTGCCCGAGTCATCAAACGGTAAATAATTAC
The DNA here is from genome assembly GCA_023630585.1 of Cranoglanis bouderius. Lineage (NCBI taxonomy): Eukaryota > Metazoa > Chordata > Actinopteri > Siluriformes > Cranoglanididae > Cranoglanis > Cranoglanis bouderius. Next base: position 1,900,190 of record CM042570.1, read on the forward strand.
TCTGATCGTCAAAAATACTTGTTCCTGATTGGCTGGCAAGTGCTTATTCTTTATATCAGGACACCACACATTTAAATCACCGTACTAAATCGTCCGATAGTAACAGCTCCATCACACAGACTTGTATGGCTCATTCGTTCCCACCTTTGTTCTCGTTTTCCTTCCCTCATTTGTTCCCTCACTCTGCCCACTTGTTTCCTCTCTCCTTCGCTCAATAATTTTCTCACTCCTTCGCTCTTTCGTTCCCGTATTAACAGATTAAAAACATGTTTAATCGTTGAACGTTCGTGGAAGGAGTCTCCAGTCTCACAGCTTTACCTCTGACTGTTACAAAGCACTAAGTTTTCCACCGTTCTGATTCGCTCTGTGGTGTTCTTTACTTCTACTTCTATCATTTTCCAATATTAGGGTGCTAATAGACAGACTTTAGGGGTTGTTTTACCCTCCGGTGTCTTCTGGTACATTTTTAAACTCTATATTTATCCATCATTTTTGTTGTTCTTTCCAGTGTATAGTTGAAAGTGTCTGTATAGAACGAGTGTGTTGACTGTCCCCCCTCCCCTCCCCTCACAGATTCATTCTGCACGCAAAGAAAACCGCTTTCGTTGTGGAGCACGACTTCATCATGGCCACGTATCTGGCGGACCGAGTCATCGTGTTCGATGGCATTCCCTCCAGAAACACCTGCGCCAACACGTAAGAATAAACTGCCCCGGATAGTCTCTCACACACACACACACACACACACACACACACACACACACACACAGACTACTGAATGCTTTATAGATTTAACACAACGTGTGTTCATATTTTCAGCCTCATAAGTGTTTTGTGTGTGACAGGCCACAGAATCTGCTGGCTGGCATGAATAAGTTCCTGGCGCAGCTGGAGATCACATTCAGAAGAGATCCAAACAACTTCAGACCAAGAATCAACAAACTCAACTCTATCAAGGTACACACACACACACACACACACACACGATTGGTATCAGAACTCTGGACTATATACGATTCATAAGACCGAGTTATAAAACACTCAAAATGATATATTTCCTATCCGTCATCCAGACCAAGCTGAATTATATGTAGGAAGTACAATGTGACCGGACTGAATGTTGTACGGACAATACAAAGGTTTCTTTTGTCTGATTGGTCGCCGCTACACAGCTGCCGCTTGTAATTTACATGAAGTCGAGATCATTTCTCGTCATGTCGCCAATGAAGTTCTCGCTGCCCCACAATCCCAATCCCAGGGGGCCTGAGAGCGAGGTGATCTCTGAACATCTCCAGATGAGAGCGTGAATTGACTCAAAGTGAATCAAACAGGCCGAGTGTTTTGAGTTTGTAAAACCGAGCCAAAGCAAACGAATCGCTCTTGTCCTGTCAAAGAAATACAGCACTCAGTTCATATTATACTTATAACATTTTTTTGTCTTTTTCTTCTACTCTCGATCAGGACGTGGAACAAAAGAAGACCGGCAATTATTTTTTCCTGGATGACTGAAGCGTCCATTCCTGAAATAACGATAAAATCCCCCAAATTTGTGTCGCATCATCCAGGAAGAAGCACCGGGACTAATCACCGTTTACGTTCAACACGGCCACATCAGCGCCACCAATTTTTCCAGCAGGTCCAATAAACAACGGGGTTTATTCATCCTCCTCTCCCCTCTTTTCATCAGCGCCGATCCTCTAACAGACCGGATCGCTGAACGGTGAACAGGAGATCTTTTTGTTTTTCTTCCACACGTCCTGTCTGTATAGAGGACTGAGATGAAGTGGAGGAGAGAGGACACGGTTTTAAAAAAAAAAAAAAAAAAAAAAAGAAAGAAAGAAAAAAGTATAAACGGGACCTAGATGAGACTTCTGTTTTGTTTTTTGGGGTGACCAATAATAAATCCTATCACAGTCTGTTTTTTTTTCTGGTCACAAAGAGTGAGAGAGAGAAACACGCGCCAAACAAGTACATAGTTTGATTAAAATATTTTAATCATTATTATGCCATGATACATCTTATTAAATAATCAATTTAACGTGGTGGTGTGTGTGTTATGAAAATGATGACATCTTAACCTTTTATTTATCCCCCGTGTTGTGCCAGGGATCGAGATCTTTTCTTGAGATTTGCATAGCAATGCAGCTCCATGCTTGAGGATGCTCCTCATGCAGGTACGCAGATAACTTCGTTTTATTTCATCCATTAATCCTGGATCTAAATCGCCCAAGCAGAATATTTAAGATTTCTTATTTCATGATTGCCGTATCTAGCTAAATTCTAAGTCAGTGTGTTATTTTAATCAGAACCAAACAGAAGGGATAAAGGTGCAGGGTTATACTGATATATTATCGCATCGCTTGCACTTTTTGTGAAGTTGTTGTTAAAAAAAAAACAAAACAAAAGAAGCTTCTTGGCACTGAGTAACAGCAAAGCTGTGTTTTTCCCATCATTCCCCAGGAGAAAACTCCTTAGTTACCAAGGCAGCAATCGTCCGTCGTAAAAGTGACACCGTGTGTCTGTAAATATACTCCAGTGTAAGCAAACAAAAATAAATAAATCACATAAAACTTCTGAGAAAAGCAGACATCTCTTTATTCAGATCAAAATTGCATCCAGTTGCATCTTTGGTTATGTGATAAATGTAGGCACTCGATTTCAAAACTGCTCAAAGACATTCTTTACGCATCGACTTTCATCACAAGCGCATAAACAAGTGAGGACTGAGGAGAAACTCAGATTGAAAATAAAGTCTAAGGCACTACACGAGAACTGACATGACGTCAGACTTTCAGCAGATCGTGGAAAGAGAGAAAACTGCAGTCGTTAGGCTTTAATTCGGACGACGCGTCAAACATGACCAGCGTTTCCTGATCTGAACAAATCCTCTGTCGGATTCTGAAATAAAAGTGCATGAAGCTCTGATTCTAAACAACGTGCAGCACAAGCTGGCAGATGAGGATAATGTACAGACAGTAGCATAAAAATTCTCACGGAAAAAAAAAAAAAAAAAAAAGTCATGAAGTCTTAAACGTGATTCATACGCGCTTAAAAGTGGCATTCGGGCAAACCCCCCCCCCCCCCCAAAAAAAATAATAATAATAATTTACACCATGTCGCTAACGAGTAATGGAATCTCTCGGCCAAAAATCATTGAATATAAATACACGTATACCTGATTCAAACAACCATTTTAAACTTTACAAGGCGCGAAACTGGTTGTTCCAGATGACGGCCCTCATAGCATTCCAGTGTTCAGCTACACAGTCAGATTTAGTACATGTTTATAGATACAGGAAGTTCTTTTGGGGAGATTTTTACTGGTTAGCTACATTAACCTTATATATATAATTCCACACACACTACATGGTCAAAGGTTTGTGAACACCTGACCCTCACACCCATATGAGCTTACTGAACATCCCATTCCAGATTTATTCCCCCTCCCCCATTGCTGCTCCAGTCTTCTGGGAAGGCTTTCCACTAAATTTTAAGAGCAGGACTGGTGATTTGTGTTCATCCAGCCACAAAAGCATTAGTGAAATCAGGCACCAACGTTCGTATGTCGAGGAGGCTCCAGTTCATCCCAAATGTGTTCAGTGGGGTTGAGGTCAGGGCTCTGTGCAGGACACTCCAGTTCTTCCAGCTTCTTCCAACCTTAACACACCATGTCTTCACTGAGCTCGCTTTGTGCACAAGGGCACGGTCACGCCGGAACTGGTTTTGGGCCTCTTGGTTCCCTCTAGGGCAGACCCCACATATGGATGTGATGGTCAGGTGTCCACAAACATTTGGCTATATAGTGGACCTTGTATATAACTTAGACTTACAATTGTTTTCTTTCCTCAACCTCCTTCCAAAAGTTGAAAAAAGGTCATTTTCAGAAAAGTGCCCAGTATGAAAGCAGAATTCAAGAAGCAAACATGGTATATTGTCTTAGCTCGTGGACATCTGGAGGTGGCAAATCGTGTAATTTAGAATTTTTTGTCGAATCACTCCTTCACAAGAAAATTTTAAAAAAAAAACCCCATACACACACCAAAATCTACAGTCAATCTTGTCGAACGCAAGGTCTTGGAGTTCTGCCATTTTCCTGTTACATGGCCGATCTCATTCGAACAGGCCATGAATGCTAAGGTTCACACAACCAGTAAACAAAAGCTCATAAGCGAGATTCGGGTGCAGTCTCGATTGTCACGTTCACGTCCTCAGTGAGATGAATTAATTGTATAATTAAGTAATCGCTTTTCATGTGAGAGATATGGTGCATGGTTAACGTTGTCCAAAAGGCGTTCGTCCCCATATTTCACGGCGTGGAGAAAAATCACCCACAGCTTCAAGCTTTTATTACCTTTAATACACACGGAAACATATAAATACAGAGTGGACACGCCTTATTGGGAACACACAGCAGCGAGAAAGAAATCATTTTAAATAAGAAAAAGTTTTAAAAACAAACACCTCACCCAATTCAAAATAGCAAAAAGAAGCAAGCAAATGTCAGCTTCGGGGTGCGGGTGCGAACTGCCCGCCTGGGTATCCTGTCGCTCTGTTGTTGTTGTAGACCCGCCCCCTGTTCCTCCCACCGGACCCTCTGTGGTAAGGCAGTTGGCCGTCATGTCTGCCCCATCCTGTATACTCTCTCCTGTCATGTGAGCCACGCCCCCTGAATCCTCCTCGGTCATCCTGGCCATGCCTAACTCTGGATTTGTACGACTGACTGTGGTAGCTCCGCCCAGTTTTAAGATCTGCGTCACCAAACTCCGCCTTCTCTGTCTCGCAGTCTTCCAATGAGGATCCTACGAAACCACCACCCTTCTCTCGTCTGTTTCCATTGGCCAACATCGTCGGCGCCGCCCCTTGACTCGGCACACCACCACTCAGAACTGCTTGAGCTCCACTACTGTGCTGTATCTCCATGGTAACAGGGACAGCCCCTGGCTTGATGTCTCCACCCCCTGAATGTTGTTGACCTTGACCTACCCAAAATGGTTTTTCTACTTGTGGAGTCAAAGACCTCTGACTCCCCTGATCTCCCATTATTGGTGGCACTGTCGGCATGGCGCTCTCCATCCTATAATGTTGAGGTGGGGGGACAGAGACATGCTGAGGCCCAACAGAGGGGGGGGGTACAGAGTACTGTAGTGATGGACCAGCAGGGGGCATTGAGCGCATATCTGCATATACAGTGTGATGGGAGGTAATGGGCAATGGCATCTGCATAGGCAGTTGACGGCTGAACGCCCCGACTTCCATCGGAGAAGGGGTACGGACCATACCCCTTACCTCAAAATGACTAACAGGAGTTCTCCCAGCAGGGGAAGTGTTGGGGGAATGAAAAATTGGTCTAGAGTTGTTGTCTGGTTGCCAGGGTACAGGAGCAGGAGAGACTTTGAGCTGCATGTGGTGGTAGGCCTGAAACAGTGGTGCCAGGTAGGTAACCGGAGGCAACATATGATACAGGTATGCCTGTGGGCAAAATAAAACAAGTACAGGCTTTAGCCAATTGCCGATTGGATTGGGAATCACAAATAGATTCCATGTATTGCAGGCAAGTGACAAATCTCTCTCCGCTCCATCCTTTTCCCTCCACTTTATGGAATTCCCGCATAGCACAGATGTTAATATGGCAGGTTAAAAACAGCTTGTGTCTCTCGAGTCACAAACTGGCACATGTCAAAACTATTATTCCTATATCTAGGCAACTGTTTTTACTGAGAGCTAGTGAACAAGTATGATAACTTTTATAAAGTTAAATCAGACATCCTTACCTTAAGCCCAAGGTTAAAGAAGAATCTAAGGACACTTGTATCTGTAAGCAACAAAAAGAAGAATCAAACGTTTTAGAATCAAATGAGAGTAAAATGTAAAAACTGATTGTACATGAGCTGATTGTACTTTTTCATTGACAAGGTGCAGATGCTCGTTCTAGAGCCGATGCCTAATCTTGAACCATTCTGTGCTCTTCCCCACAAGGGAACAGTAATTTAAATTTTTTTTTTTCAGCATCAACATGCTGCTCGTCTGAAAGTAAGTCAAGTACAATTCGCTGCAGAACAACAGCCCAGGGGGTGGAGTCAGACCTGATCCAGCTCCTCCAACCTGGGCAGACATGAACCAAAGGGCCAAGGGATGAAGAACACTCAGTGGGCTTGTGTTTCAGGCTTCATAAGTGTGTTTGTTCTGTTTTGTACAACATCTTGTGGGTTAGGGTTATAGGAAAAGTTGGATCAAGTCCAGCACCACCCCCTGGACTTTTGGTCCTGCAGCGAGGACCATCTCAAGTAAGTGGAACCGGTGAATTTGTAGAACATAGAAGCCAGGTTTAGGGTTGGCATCATTTCATTGCCATGATAACTCATTTACAACATCACAGTTACATTCCTGATTTTGGTCAGTGTCCCTTTGTAATATGATGTAAACCAAATTTAACTTCTCTGGAGAAGGTCCATACTCACAATGTTAAATGGTTAAAAGATGGTGGTTTTTGCTTTTATGCCACTATTGTTAAACTTCTACATGATTACGTAATGGTTTGGCTCTTAAATAAGTGCGAATGCAGGCTGGTTCCTATAAAAGTTGTCTGGTTCCCTAAATCACCAACTCCAGCATTACCACTGTATCTGTGGAAAAGGGATGTCGGTAAAGCAGATTAGGAAGACAGTACCGCTTGGTAGGTCTTTTCCAGTATTGTCGTGGGAGAACGGTGGGAGCGGGACAGGTTCACCCTTGTCATTCTTGGGAAAACCCGGATAAAGCATTTCTTGGCAAAGCTGTTCGAGTGTGACGGAGTGCTGGGGTGGGGGATCTGCTGAAGTAAAGCAGGAAACAATCAAAACCTCGATACTCAGGTGTGATGAATATCTAATACCAGACTGCAATGCAAAAATGAACATATGCAACCTTACCTGCAACAGGTGAGACTGCAGGTTCATACAGGTAGGACTCAGCAGCATGAGAGAAAGGGGGAGTTGGGACAGCGGAAGGAAGACTGGGATCTGTCATGTGGGCAGATATATTTGGAGATAAAGATGGCACAGGGGCAGGATATGGGGGGTAGGGTGGATAATGCAGATGAGGCTCAAACCCAACAGGGTAAGAGGGGGCAAGAGAAGGGGCTGGTTGAGCAGGAGGGGTAATGGAGTTGGGGACATGGACAGGAGTGGGTACACCAGCTGGATCAGACTGCTCAGATGCCGTCTCAGCAGGAGGAGATTTTGCAGCAGAAAGATCTGCTGAACTAGGCACTTCCGCGGCAAAAGTAATTGGAGATGGGGCCGGGACGGGACCCTGGGCAGTTGCTGAGGTAGTTTGGGAAAGGGCATGAGGGGGTGCAGGAGCAGTCTGCGAGGAGGAAGGGGAAGATAATGGGGTAGATACAGGGTTAGGGGCAGGTGTGGCTGGAGATAAAGGTACTGTGGTTGTTTGAGAAGGAATAGGAGTGGTAGTAGCTTCTGGAACAGGGTTCAGGGGCACAGGGGTCATTACCGCTGCAGTCGGATCCAAGACTTGGGATTGAATTATTTGAGAGGAGTTCTGGGGTAATGCGGTTGTTGTCACAGGGATGGGCTTAGGCATAGTTAGACAATGAGTGGGGGTACACTGAGAGGATACTGGGGCAGGCATAGGGAGAGTTTGAGGTTGAACAAGGGTAGTCTGAGAAGATACTGGGACCACCGCAGATGGCTCAGGGGCAGCTTGAAACTCGACGGGGGTATTCTCAAACAAAACTATGGGTCTTGTAGATGGAGCAGGGGTAGTTGGAGACTGCATGGGGGTAGTCGGCAAAGAAACTGGGGGTCTTGTAGATGGAGGAGGGGTAGTTGGAGACTGCATGGGGGTAGTCGGCAAAGAAACTGGGGGTCTTGTAGATGGAGGAGGGGTAGTTTGAGACTGGATAGGGGAAATGCAAGCAGACAAAGAAGATGATAATTTGTAGGGAACTCGGGCAGGTGCTGTAGTGGACACAGGGGCAGCTTTTGTGGACTTTGGAGCTGAAGGGGCAGGTAAGGTAGTAGAAAGTGTAGGATTTGGTTCCTCTTTGGGGGGAGGAGATATTCTCTGGTCTTGATCCACTGAATCTTTCTTCTGGAGGACATTATAGAGCATAAAACATGTGGATTAAACTACATTACAGGACGCAGAAAACACCTGCACTATACACGTAACCCTGAACATTTCAGACAACTTACCACCATTTTTTCTCTTTCTGCTTTGTGAACAGGGTTCAGAGATTGCTCTTTGGTATCTGAAACAAATAATTAAAATAATCAAAACTTTCTGCTAAACCAAACATGCAATTCCTATTAAATAAAAAATTAAACTGCAAGAACAGCAGTAAAACTGGTCTTAGCACACATTTGGATAGGCAGTATCATGTCTGTTTGAATGTCAAACCCCTGGGTAGGTTAGGCAGGTCTGAACACAGCAGCGATACAAAAATTATATTCAATCTTTCCAGGCCCTCGAATCACTACATAACGATCCAAAACACATCCAGGACACTTCTTTGGTCTGCTTGAAGCTGAGTTATTCCATCTGCCCTTTAGGTACTAGGTATCTATGATTACAGCATTTAGCAGACCCCTTTATGCAGAGCTACTTTCAGAAGTGCTCAGTCAACTTGTATTTACATTTGTAGCCCTGTCTCTCAGCACAGGTTTTTAAATTTATGCAGTGCAAAACCAAATTTGATTAAAAAGCATTTCCTATCAAATAATAGATTGGTCTTTACATAGTAATTGTAGCAAAGGCAATCCGTTTAAAACGGCAAATATCACAGCGAAGTATAGCAACAGTTAGCAAACCAAATGCTTGGAAATGAATCTCTTGTAAGCCTAATTTGAAAGAAAAAAAAAAAAAAAAACAGCAACAGGAGACTCGATTAATTCCCTTAACTCACCTGTGCTGGCTTTCTTTCGGGAGCCTTTCTTTTCAGCTCTTCTACTCCCCTCAGCACTAGCAGCCTAAACACATACACACACACACACACTTACATCAGTACCTCAAATAATGCAATAACCAATAATAACACAATAATGTCTGTTACAATACAATATCTCAGTTCTCTGTACAGTTCACTCCGAGTGGCTCATTCAGGATATTCAGCAGAACAGTGATGCGTTATGTTTAACTTTCATCCTCGGAAGTGATTGTGTGTAAAACACAGTAAATGTGTACGTTTTACCTGCGCGCTGGCTTCAAGGGTCGGGAAATTCTCCTCGTCTTTGTTCAGGAGCTCCAGCAGCACTTGTTCGTTCTCCTCTACAGGCAACACGCACAACCCACCTGCGCCCTGATCACTCCTTCTACACACACACACAAAGTTCCTATGATATATGCGTGTGTGTGTGTGTGTGTATGTATGTGTGTGTACATTACGTTTATAACGCACTTGCTGCTACCATTCCTTCCTAGCGACTGTGGCTCTACGGTGGCCTGCGGGGGCCAAGAATTCTGCTGTTGTACGCGGTTGCCAGGGGCGGAGCCTGAGGCTGCTGTTGGACCATGTGACGCTGATCTCATGGGCTTCCTCCCAGGTTTGGTGTCGCGCTCTGAAATCAGAAAGATTTACGACGATAAATAACAAATAAATCACAAATGCTGGCATCATCTTTATTAATAAAACAGTGAAAGCTTTTATAAGATATTCTGACCAATCACAGAGACACCGTAACCATAGTAGGGTTGGACGTTACAGTGATATAATATCAATATCGTGATAACTTATGTCACAAGATACGTTTCTGAGATATCGAGGTAACTTTTTGTGATTTGTTTTTTTAAAAAAAAAATCTTTTCTAAACAAGTACAAACTCTGGAAGCAGCTGACTTTAGTAAACTTTTCTACTGTTATGAATCTTAAAAAAGAAAAACAAAATTTGAATTAGAGTAGCGAGTAAACAACGTTTAGACCCACTGTATGTAGGGACAGTTAAAGATGGACCGTTCTGTGACATTTTGTACCAATAAATGTTCGGAAATAGAGCTAGAGAGAGAAATATAAGAGCGTATGAAAGCTAATTAATACCAGCTGTGGGCTCGTTGCTGCTGGATGCAGTTTGTCTTTTGCTTTTCTCAGTCACTGTGGTCCAGGAGTCTTCTGAAGTGGTGCGCAGATTCCACAGTGGAACACTGTACCTACACACACACACACACACACCACATTGTACTTTTTACAGTTACATTTAATGTTGTACATTTAATACTCTTATAATATAGCAGAATATTTTCTGCTGAATAATTGGATGATGAACAAATCAGGTGAAATTCTTCAGGTTCCTTATAAGTACAAGTCTAAGCCTGTAGAGAGATTCCCTCTCTCTCTCACACACACACACACACACACACACAGGCGTACTTCTCTCCAAGTTCCTCGATGAAGACGGTGACGGGTCCGTCATCAGGGCTGACGTCCTGAATGTAGGCACTGTAGAAGCGATCGGTATTATTCAACCGCACCTGAGACAGAGAGAGATTTTGTTTTGTAAATTTGTTTGTGTTTCAGAGCCAGATGTTCTTTTGCCATCCGTGTTTGGTGTTCACGCCCTGGCGAGTGTTTACCATTCAAATAAAATAAAACAATAAAAGGGCGTGGAGACGAAATTAAATAGCAGTAAGCGCTTTGCATATGCAGCAGAAGGTATAATCGAACCGTTTTAGCACAGTTGAGAACGAAGCTAGACCAGACTCGCTGCAGTTTTAAACAAATGCCATGGCGAGCTCTGCCTCCTCTCCATTTTCATCGGTAGAAACTGTTTCGTTAGATATCGCTCTAATACACACCTGGCACTTGTCTCCAGCCTTGTAATGCATCCCAGCTGCCATGCAGAAATCCCTCCTCTGCTGAACTGAGACACAAAAATAACACACATAAGTCTGTCAGTACAGGACACACTGCATCAGTGTCCTCCAACACGGTGAATTATAACACACACCCACACCCACACACCTCATCTGCACCCTGTGGATGAGTTCAGCTTGTAAAACTGGATCTAAACTTCCGGATTAAAGCAAGGGTTGAATAATATTACTACTACTACTACTAATAATAATAATTTATTATTATTATTATTATTACTACTACTACTATTAGTACACAGTGAGTTAAGCGTGTGGTTGTACATGTAAAAGTTGATGCCCAATGAAGTTTCCTGATAGGAGACCATATCATCAGCAGAATTTCACATTTCTACCTCTTTGTTTGTTATTTTATAATAACCGGACATTCTTGCATCTTGGATATAACTAAACGATGTGTAAAAAAATTTTTAAATGTAGCTTTCTGGTTGCTATGGATACTTCCATGCACTGCAGCGTTATAAGTCATTTTCTTCTGTGCAAATTAAATTCACAGTGCAACTGCATTATCAAATTATAAACTGAAGACAAGTAAAATTTTATTGACTTGACACACACACACCCCTGTGTTACCTCGTTTCGAGCGAAGCCACAGTTCATACTCCACATTCCTGAAGAGGGTGGGGCTCAGGGAGTCCTGCACCTTAGGAAGCAGGCAGCCACGGCCTACTCCTCTGACTTGGCCCCGCCCACGACCCTGATTTGCGAATGACAGAAAGGTAAAACTTTTAGAAAAGGTCAAAACTAAGACGGGATACAAGCACGCAGAGGGAGCCAGTGTGTGTGTGTGTGTGTGTGTGTGTGTGTGTGTACACCTTATAAGTTGTCCTGGTGTTCACACCAGCTGGCCTGCCTGTAGCTTCACTGGACCTGATGAAGACATTTATATAACTTATTTCAATAAATATTTTGTGATTTTTTTTTTTTTAAGCAAGAGCCCTTACACTATCATTGGTGCGGTATTTAGGTAGCTGGCTAGTGTGGTTCATATAGCTAAATGATTATATTGTGTAATTAAAAGCCATATTTTATTCTAAGCACTACACAGAGCTGAAAAAAAAAAGAAAAAAGAAATGTTAGTGGTATAATTGCGATTTGTAATCGGTGGCTACGATTTTACAGAATTCAGAGTGCAGATTTAAACCCCTACTGAACAATACAGGAAAAACTCCCCGGGACGACATGAGCAAGGACCCTTGAGAGCAACCGGACTCTTCTGGACTGGTCTGTGATGACGGCAGCAGTGCACGCTCACCAGAAATCCTCTCCCTCGTCCAGATCGGAGTTCCCGCTGCTCTCACGCTCCTCCGCCTCGATGGTCTCGCTCTTTGCTCTGGACACCCTCAGGCTTGGCGCTATCACACTCCGGTCTACGCCGTACACACGCTCATACAGCAGCTCGTACAGGATCGCTGGAACACATACACACGCAAGCTGATTTTAGTGGATTGTATCACCAGACATTTCATTTGTGAAGTAACAGATGAACTGGATACGTCACTCACACTGGCACATAGCGGCATTTTTGACAGATGATATCGGGTAAACACTGTCGTAATGGTTCCCGTTGAGGAAGCAGAGCAGCACCTGGAATAAATGAGCAAATAATTAACAATTAACTACAGTACACCACCTCCCAAACCTGCTTAAAAGACCATAAAGCTTCCTATATTAAATAACAGGAAATAACTGCTTGATGTGCTGGTTCACAAAAACAAAAAAACAATGGTATCAGACAACAGGATAAGACATAAAAGCCTATATGCTGATTTGAAAATTAACTAACTAACTAACTTAACTAAGTAAATTAATACATTAATTAATCAATAAATAAATTATTCCATGAATCATCAAATTGCAAATGCCTCTTTCCCCCTAATAAACCAGTGCTGCACAGCCTGCATTTGCATACTGGAACCTGATTGGCTCTTATATTTTATGATGCAATAACATAATAACACATCATTTAATCATAAAGATATATGTTCAGGGTGACTAATATTCTCTTGAGTAGATCTCATGAGTGTCGCTGCAAACCTTATCAGAGTAGCCGTTCTCCGTGATGTTCACTGGAGGCTCTCCGGGCTGCTGATAGATGATAAAATCGTGCCTAGAAGGAGGAACCATTAAGATAAGGTACTTGGGTATTGGAAGATGACATCACGTGAGCATACGAGAACATAAGTAAGGAATGAAGCACTCCCGTGTCGTGCTGTCATGGGAAAATAATCAACACTGAGGTAGTGTAATGAAGCGGTGTTACCGTTACCACCATGAAGTTAATTATTTTCCTATAACAGCATGTCCTGAAGTGTTTTATTTCTCTTATACCACAGGAATGTGCCAAGGATTAATTAAAAAAAATTTTTTTATTAAAGAACACATTATACTTTCTATCCATTTATAATTCCATTTAATTAACATGAAACAAGTTAGTTCCTGTTCTCAATTACGTTATAGAAGCTTTAAACAGTCGTTCTCTCACCAGCCTCTTTTTTTTAAGTTATTAAAACAAAATACGCATCAAAATACGCATCTTGTCATGTTAAAGAAATTAAAAAGCGTAAACTCCTCTGTCCTGAAGATGTCAGAAAATGTAAAGTTACAACTTTACCTCTAGCGCTAACACTGGAGACTCATTCCATACACGTTACATAAAGCTACCGAAAACTTCCCCATATCAACATTTTTTAAAAATCTGTTGATGTGGAGCTTCTGCCGTACGAGTCCCTGTGAACGATCTGTTACTATAGAAACGATAACGTATCAGATCGAGCGCACGTATATAAACTCGCGATTTGCCTCGTAGCCGGGACTACTTCCAGAGCTGTGCTGTTAATCAACCGTCTGACCAATCGGAATGAAGAATTCAACAGCTCTGTAGTATAAAATCAAATAAAACATTTCTAATAAATAGTATTTATTCCAGTTGTCTTGTTAAACAAAAGGCGAAATCTTCTTACTTATAAATAACAGCCAGGGCACTTATTTCCACTTGTCCAACCCAGCTCTAGAGACAGGAGAGAAAATAGAGAAAGAGTAAGTTTCAGTAGTAAAGATGCGCTTGTAGACTTATAACATCACCAACTCCTTCGTATTTATGGCCCTGTTACAGTTTCTAAAATGTTCACTATTATTTACAATACAATGTCACTAATTTTGAAAACTCAAATGTGGTCGTATATCCTATATATTATATTGTATGTATATGTTATAGCCTACATATATATCCTAGTATATATCATATCTATAAAGTATATCCAAATTATACACAAGCAATCAAGGTTCACATTAAACTCAGGAGCTCTTGCAGCACACGAACATTTTATTTAACTAACTGGCTTCTTGTGAACACCACATTTCTTTCTCCTGTGAAGGATTTATGAATAAATTAATCCGTAACCAGCTTGATAAACGAAGCCTGATGTCTCTCGGCCGTCCTGGATTTGAACTCACTGAGAGGTACGTGACTAAGCAACGAGGCTTGACGTTAAAAATGAAAGTAAAAATGATTACAAGCCTACAGGCTGATTATTGCAAAAAAAAAAGAAAGAAAGCTAAAGCTACGGTATTAACTGGGGTGGCACCTCATAAGAATGTATTTAATATAATATATAAATAAATAGGATAGGCTTTAACTCCTCCAACTTGTTCTGTTACCTGAGGATCCTGAAGCATGTGCAGGTATTCCTCAAAATCACCTTCGATGAACTAAATGCACACAAAACAGATCAGATACTATCTCTCTCTTTCACACACACACACACACACAACTCAATAAAAATGTGTAGAACAATAAATAAAAACGGTTACGGCTCACACACCGACTCGTACAGGTCCCGGTTCTGCCTGAGGTATTTGACACACTCGGCCCGGACCCTGGTGTGTAGACCCTGACAGTGCAGCACCTGAGAAACCACGCACAGGTGATGGAGATGTAAAAAAAAGTGTACAAACACAGCAACACAAACACAGCATGATTAAACTTTGGACTTGGTCACGTGCCTTGTCACGTGTACTGTGTGAAAGGATCCACTCCTGTACAGCTGTGTTAAGGTTTAAAATTTTCACACTGTCTTAAATAATATCATGGTATCAAGCAAAAATGTGATGATGCTCCGCCCACTGTAGGCCACGCCCCCAGTGTTTGAAAGCAGAGTTGTATCGGAAAGCTGGATCATTTACTGAAATGATTTCGAAGCCTAATGCTGCCGTTTGAAGCAATTATGTGAAGATTTTGTTATACATAATTACGAAAACTGAATTTAGGTCCAACAGGCCAGAGTTTCTCAAAGTTATCAAAGTTATTCTATTCATTAGAGTTCATATACATAGCTATTAGCCTGTTTGACCAGTAAACCTTAATAACAGCTATAAATAATGTGAACTTGGACTTAATTTGATCTGTAAGTGGAAAGTTCAAAAATTTCTATGGCTCGAATAAGTAAGTCCATACTGAGGAGATCTGTGGAATTTATATTGAGAAAAAGTTTGAGAAACCCTTGTAATAGCCTTCTATTGCTCATTAGCTACATTAGCTTCAGAGCAAACCTGAAAAAGCAAACAGCTAACATGTAAGACAGAATTTGTGTATTTAAGGAATAAATCATCTATTTTGTATTCGTTTCTAAACACAATGGCCCACATTTATCAATCTTTTAGTAAAGTTGTGTGGAAATGTTTGCGTAAGCCAAACCAAGCTAAACGTTTCTGCCGGATTTAGACAAGTTTCAGAAACGCTGATTTCCTTCGTACTCGCACGCGTATGTGGATCATCCCTAAACACAGCTCATTTGCATGTAGTGACGCCCACAAAACTCCATAAAAGGTAATGTGTGCAAACAGCTGGGAGCACAAAATGAATGATCAGGGTACAGGCCGAAATGCAGAAGTGGAGGTTATTTTGACTCACTTCCATGCCAATGAAAATATTTAATAATATATAACACTAATGATAATAAGATAAGTGCACTGACCCATGCTAATGATGAGATTTTAAGGCGATCAAATCGAGGATTAAATGAGTTAGTCTTCTTATGTGTAAATTTACACACACACTCAGGAGCACGAGTATTTACAGGATTTTCATGAATACCAAATTTCTTGTGTAAATGCTCAGTAGAAGGATTTACAAATAAATCCACTCATATCCAGTTCCATATAAACTAATCCCAGTGTTAATGACAGTGTGTTTGATTTTTTTGTTTGGTATCTCTGACAACCCTGTATAACCCTGAACACATCCACTGACCTTCCTGTTAACCCTTTGTTTCCTGGAAATGCCCTACAGCCTGATTTCAAAAGCCTGATGTTATTTATTTTAATGAATTAATTTGTCAATTTAAAAATGATGTTGAAAATGATTCCCTGAACATTTTATTGCCTGAAGTAAAATTTTACTTTAACAAGTTGTGACATGTTGTTATAACAACTATGTACAGCAGATCCTTTAACAATAAAAACAACTAGCCTGATCCTTTTTAATCCTTAACTTCACTCTTAACTCAGTTCTCACAAGAAATCATATAATAGCTAAACTAGTAATTAGTTACTAGTACTAGCTAATAACTTCAAACACCACCTTATTTTTTATTATTAAGTACTTTTTTTTTTTTTTCTTCCAATCACAACACCACATGCAATGCGGGTTGGCTTTATAGCTAAGCTAACCTAGGCTAAGCTAAGCTAAGCTAAGCTAAGCTAAGCTAAACTAGGCTACGCTAACTGTCAACATTTTGCCCTGGGTTGCTATAAGCAACTTGCTAACGCTACAGTAGCGCTAAGCTAGTTTGCCAGCCATGGTACATGCTGATGTTGAAGGACAGACAAAACAAACAAAAAAAAGTCATTCAGACATAAATGAAAGCTAATAAAACAAATGTTAAAACTAAGCAGTTACCTGGTAACGATTTTTAAAAATATTTATATATTATATTTATAACGCCTCTGTTTGCTAGCTGGCTAGCTACATTTGCTAACCCATTAAGCTAGCTGTTAAGCGTCTTAACTGTATAATCGCACCTCTTAAGCAACTAGCAAGGTATTTTTGTTTATTATTGTTTCATTTTCCACTCATGCTCAGAGAAGATGTTGTTTTACAGTCTGCTTGAGTATAATATGAGAAGCAGAGATGGGTTTATTGGCCAGTTTTTATGTTTTGTGTGTGTGTTTGTTAGAGTTTCTGACCGGACTGACCTGCTCAGCCACGGCTCTGAATAAGCACGAGCCGTCCTTAGCTATCTTCTTGCGGTAGAGTCCGTTCGCTCTCAGATGCTCGTCCATGAGTTTCTCCACACTTTTCTCGTCGTTCTGCTGCATGTTTGCTCCTGCACGACTCCCCAAGACGAGATAATTAAGCAACGTGGGTGTTTGCGCTGGAAATTCTTAAATTTCCGAGCTACATATTGAACAGTGAGACAAATAAAGCCGGCACATACACAGAGAAAGAGAGTTAAGAGTCACTTTCGTTTTCGGTGAAGCGGTGATGGAGAAAGGAAAGTTTCACGGATCAGCAGATGGAGGGCGGGGGACAAGCAAAAGCCACTGAACTGGAAACCAGTCTTGGAGAACTGAATTAAATTATTAAATTAAGTCACACTAAAAACATTAAAACTTTATTAGTGTTTATTCCATTCTGAGAACTGTGTCTGGTTCACTCGTTTTGGAGAATCGACTCACTTCATTCAAGTGACTCGACTCTTCTTCAGAGCGACGCCCACAGATTGGGTGCCTTTGTCTAAAGCATAACATCCAACAGAACATCCAGTGCACTCACAAAATCCCACAATGCACTGCAACACGCTATATGGCCAAAAGTATGCGCACCCCATGACCATCACACCCATATGTGTTTCTTCACCAAACTGTTGCCACAAAGTTGGAAGCAATTTTGTTGTATGCTGTCGCATTATATACAATTTCCCTTCACTGGAACCAAGAGGCCCAAACCTGCTCCAGCCCGACAATGTCCTTGTGTACAAAGCGAGCTCCATGAAGACATGGTGTGTCACAGTTGGAAGAAGGTAGAAGAACTGGAGTGTCCTGCACAGAGCCCTGACCTCAACCCCACTGAGCACCTTCGGGATGAACCGGAACTGGAGCCTCCTCCAAACATACCAACATCAGCGCCTGACCTCAACTTCACTAATGCTCTTGTAGCTGAACGAACACAAATCCCCACAGCCACGCCCCAAAATCTAGTGGAAAGCCTTCCCAGAAGAGTGGAGCTTATTATAACAATAAAGGGAGAATACATATGGAATGGGATGTTCAACAGGCACATAACGAGTGTGATCGTAAGGGGTACACAAACTTTCGGCCATATAGTGTGTATCACAACTTCTCAAGTTCGACTTACGCAAACAGGTCATAAACTGCCATTTTGTGATTCGGATTGCTCAAGGGATATAAAGCACGTGCTAATAAGAACTTAAGTTCTTCCACTCCAGCCTTAACACGTCATGTCTTCATGGAGCTCGTTTCATGGAGTAGTCTGATATTAGATTAAAAAGGTGAAATTGGGAATTGTGCTATATATAATTACTGCTTGATCTATAAAATGATCCTTTTGGGTGGATGCCAGACGGTACTAGATGTGGTGGTGGTGTTTATTGTTTAATTATTATTACAAAATATCTATCTGCAAGCAGTGATCAAGGGGGCCCAAACACTTTTTTGGCCCCAGCCCTTAGCAATGGAGGAAGACCGGAAGCCGTTAGGAGATATACAAAAATTGAAGGTAAAATATCGGAGTGTTGCTGAGATATCTCCTCACTTCCTGTTTCCAGTAGCCCTTCCAAGTTGCTAATGAACTTGAAGCTTGTTTGTTAACATTATGTCATGTTGCTAAACATATGCGATAAGTTTGGTGTCAATAATGTAAAAGCGTTTGCTGAGAAACGGCTTCACGTCCAGGTTTAAAGACTTCGCCTTCAAATTTGCTTGGAAGTTATTTATTATTATTATTATTATTATACTTTGATAAGGGAGTCTATGGCAGCCCATAGTAAGGTTTGAACACATTTTATGAAATTTGGCAGAGTGATAGAGAATAATCTTAGCTACCTAGACAGTAATTTTGGTGTACGTCACTCAAGCACTCTAGCACCACCAATAGGTCAAAAATGGACATACTTTCACATGAATAACCACAACACTGCCATAGACTCACATATAAGTATATTATAAGAAGAAGAATTTTCAATCAAGCCACTAAACAAGTGGAGTTTATCAATATGTTGATGATGATTCAGTGTAAATAGTATACCGGTAGCTGCCTCAGTGTCTGGCCTGACTTTATCTTTTTGTGTGTGTGTGTACACAAGAGAGAGACGGGATTAGTGGAATATAGATGAGGATGTGGTTCCTGTCCAGCAGCTGTTACACATCCTGGTCCTCAAAAACAGCGACTAAGAGAAAAATCCGAGAAACAGAGATCCAGTGAAACCGTGATGCTCGCTCTGAGGTAAGTTCAATCAAAATTTAAACAAAACAAATTTATACCACAGCAAATCTGATTGGTTGTTGATTAATTTTCTGTAACAGCAGCTCTGACAGTAGTTCAGCCACAAATCACGGGTTTATTTAGGATTAATGCGCTCTTTCTAATAAGAATGTGAAAATGTGTGTAATCATTCATATGGTCATAAAGTTTTCTGTCAGGAGATGTTTATTTAACGTTGATGGAAGGAGTCTCCAGTGTCCGCGCTTCGTAACGGTCAGAGGCAAAGCCGTAACGTGACGTTTTCTTCACGACAGAGGAGTTTACGCTTTGTGGTTTCTCAGTAACGTGACAAGCTGCGGGGTTTTTTTTTTTTTTTTTTTTGTCTTATTAATTTCAAGAGAGAGAAATCAAGAGAGGCTGGTGAGAGAACGACTGTTTACAGCTGCAAGAGCGTACGCGAGAACAGGAACTAGCTTGTTCTGTGTAACTATAAATGGACAAAAAGTCATTCTTCAAGAAATCAAAAACATTTAATTGTTATCGTTAATTGGACGTGCTGTTATAGGAAAATAATAACTGTAACTCTGATACATCAAAACATCCTGCTGTTGATTATTTTCCTCGAACAGCATGACACAGAGTGTTTTATTCCTTATCAGGCAACCCTAATTTTCATTTCTTCTTAAAATAAGTACAAAATCAAAAGGTACTATGAAGAATAAAGAGAATATTTGTCGTAAATAACATTATAGTGTGTGTGTGTGTGTGTGTGTGTGTGTGAGGATGCAGATGAAGCTGATGAAGGCAGTATTGTTGGTGTGTGTGTGTCTGAGTGTGTTGCCTGTACGGTGTGTGTGTTTTTCACGCGGAGCTTCAACAGCGGCCTGCATGGACATGAAGCCTGGACACATCAGCGTTCAACCTCAGCACACACACACAACATCTGCAGTGACCGTACACACCAGCCGCACAGTCTATCTACCACAGCACACACTCATGGGTATGTACACGCGCACACACACACACACACACACACACACACACACACACACACACACACACACACACACACACACACACACACACACACACACACACTATGCTATGACCATAATACAAAACATTCCCGCTGGGCTCATACAGGGACATGTCTATGTATGTGTGTATGTGTGTGTGTGTCTATGTGTGTGTGTGTGTCTATGTGTGTGTGTTTCAGTGAGCGTGCGCAGTTCTCGAGCATTTATGGGTCTCCTGCTGCATGCACGCTCTGTAGCGGAGGACCGTGTGGTTGGAGGCGAGTTCACGCTCCACCCTCTGGGAACACACACACTCTCCTGCCTGTCCACTGCAGACACGGTCACACACTCCGACAAGCTGCTGAAGAGGAACCTGTCGTTCACCTGGAGGGCTCCGGCTCAGCCTAGTGGGGACCTGAGATTCTAGTGAGACTGAGACACACACACACACACACACACAATAATCCATCGCAACAGACACTATTATGTTATCTAATATTGTGTTTTCTTTCCAGTATCACAGTCGTTCACTCCTATTTCGTCTACTGGACTCGGATCCACTCAGCCGTGGTGCATGATGGGACTCGTAAGACTCGTACTGGACATGATGGTGGACTAAAGAACGGGATCGTCTCAGGTAATAAACGTGGACTGAAGGACTAAAGGACTAAAGCGCTGCTGCATCACTCTCCTTAATTAGAGATGAAGATGATAATTTAAATGCTTTTATAAATATATATATATATATATATATATATATATATATATATATATATATATATAAAACAAACACACACACACACACACACACACACACACTCAATGTCTGTCTTTTTTCCTTCCAGCATCTCCGACGAACTCTGCCCTCACACAAACACCCCCTTCTGCACACACCCACTCAGAATACTCAAACTCCACACACACACTGACGACTAAATTGCCCCAACACACCAAACGCACAAGCACACACGACCCTAGACATACCACCCACTCACAACTATACACAACACCACATACACACATGCGCGCACACACCCTCAAGAGTTCAAAGTATCCTCTTCACACACACACAAGCACACACAGCGGCCCAGACATTCTTACACATTTTCTAAGAAACAGCATGGTTTACACACAAGCGCACACACAGACACACGCTGCGAGTACACCGGTCACGCACACACACACATCACCCAACACCACGCAGAGGTCTCGTTCACTAACCACACGCACTCTAAGAACACACATACATTCACCAACCGGCGTGTGCACCTCACGTGGCGTTACCATGGTGACCAGGAATACGCGCACACACTCGGCTCATGCGTCTACACCGACTCCATCCCAGCGCACACACTCCTCAAACATACTCACACACACACCGGCTGTGACTGTCTCTCCAACCACATCCGCACACACACTCATACACACTCCCACTCCATCACACACTCCCACTCCATCACACACTCCCACTGCATCACACACTCCCACTGCATCACACACTCACACACACGCACTCACTGGATCACACACTCACACTGCAGCACCCACTGCATCACACACTCACACACACGCACTCACTGCATCACACACTCACACTGCAGCACACACTCCCACTGCATCACACACTCCCACTGCATCACACACTCCCACTGCATCACACACTCCCACACACAATCCCACTCCATCACACACTCCCACTGCATCACACACTCACACACACGCACCCACTGCATCACACACTCACACACACGCACTCACTGCATCACACACTCACACTGCAGCACACACTCACACACACGTACCCACTGCATCACACAGTCACACACACACACACACTGCATCACACACTCCCACTGCATCACACACTCCCACTGCATCACACACTCCCACTGCATCACACACACCCACACACACTCCCACACACAATCCCACTCCATCACACACTCCCACTGCATTACACACACTCACACCCACACCCAATCCCACTCCATTACACACACCCAAACACACTCCCAATCCATTACACACTCCCACTGCATCACACACACTCCCACACACTCCCACTGTATCTCACACACTCCCACACACTCCCACTGCATCACACACACTCCCACACACTCCCACTGTATCACACACACTCCCACACACTCCCACTGTATCACACACTAACACTGTATCACACACTCCCATTGTATTACACACACTCACACCCACACCCAATCCCACTCCATTACACACACCCAAACACACTCCCAATCCATTACACACTCCCAATCCATTACACACTCCCACTGCATCACACACACTCCCACACACTCCCACTGTATCACACACACTCCCACACACTCCCACTGTATCACACACACTCCCACACACTCCCACTGTATCACACACTCCCACTGCATCACACACTCCCACTGCATCACACACTCCCACTGCATCATACACACCCACACCCAATCCCACTCCATTACACACTCCCACTCCATTACACACACCCAAACACACTCCCGCTCCATTACACACACCCAAACACACTCCCACTCCATTACACACTCCCACTCCATTACACACACCCAAACACACTCCCGCTCCATTACACACACCCAAACACACTCCCACTCCATTACACACACCCAAACACACTCCCACTCCATTACACACTCCCACTGCAACACACACACTCCCACACACTCCCACTCCATTACACACACCCAAACACACTCCCACTCCATTACACACTCCCACTGCAACACACACACTCCCACACACTCCCACTCCATTACACACACCCAAACACACTCCCACTCCATTACACACTCCCACTGCAACACACACACTCCCACACACACTCACTCCATTACACACACCCAAACACACTCCCAATCCATTACACACTCCCACTCCATCATACACACCCAGACAGACTCCCACACACACTTCCACTGCATCACACCCACCCGCTCCACCGTCAGCTCTCCACTCAGAGCCGTCTGCCGCACTCCAGCGCTCTCTGTCTGATCCGGTGGAGCCGAGGCACGACCCTGAAGATCCTGTAGGTACGTCTCACACTCCAGAACTCCCGTCACTGTTCTGGACAAGATTCAGTCCAGTTTTATGAATGTGCTTTTGTTCTCTAAGGGAGAGGCGTCGCCAACTGAAACCAGAGTCTTGCTGGAAAAAAAAAAAAAAAAAAAAACGGCTCAGAATATTTACTTGTGTATTGTGAATTTGATTTATGAAGGGGTGCCAATAATTCTGAACTTGACTCTGTGTACACTGACCCAAATCTTTCTCAGCAACATCATTTTTCTTCTCCTGAACACCAGTGTTTGTGAAACCCCCCGATCCCCGGCCACACCCTGAAAGCGGGATCAAAACCGGAGGCGGAGTCAAGACAGAGGCAGGGGCGGGGCTTGTGTCTCAGCCGGTGCTGTTGCTGGTCCTGTCGCTGGCTCTGCTGGTGGCGCTGGCCGTCTACGTCCAGAGGAAACACTGCGTCCGGCACAGCGGCGTGTCTCTGAGCGTCAGCGGGCAGGAGAGCGCAGGAGTGAGACGTGTGCAGGAGTGCGGAGAGCTGGTCCAGCTGCGCAGGGTCCGAGAGAACAGCCTGCTCTGGCTGCAGGCCCAGTACGACATCATTACAGCACCGGGGGACTAACACACACACACACACACACACACACACACACACACACACAGGGATATCTAGGGAATAAAACACGTGTCGTGCTGTCATAGAAAAATAATCAACAACTGAGTGGTGTGATGAAGCGGACTTCCTGTTACCACTCTGAAATTGATTATTTCCCTACAACAGCACGTCCCCGAGTGTTTTATTCCTCTTATACCGCAGCAATTTGCCAAAATGTTTAATTTATTTCTTATATGACATAATATACTTCTATCCATTTACACGTTCTCACTTACGTTATAGCAGCTACAAACAGTCTTTCCCTCACCAGCCTCTTGAAGGTAATACAACGAAAATAAAGCTTGTCACGTTACAGATAAATCGCAAAGCTGTAATATGTGTAATAGGTTATTTTTTTTATTGTATTTTTCCCATATTACACTCGGGACAAACGTTTTAAAAGTTTATACTTTATCCTGTTCAGGGTTACAATGGATTACTTTTTTTTCCCCTCTAGATGAGAGAATGTGTTTCGATTAGAATTACAGCATGTGTGAGATCACATGTTAATCATTTTCAAATATTTATCTCCTTATACATCACTTATATTTTGTACTTGTATTTTCACCTCATCTTTTATTTTCTTATTTCTTTTAAACATTTAATTTGTACTACTTGACTGTACGACTGCCGTGTGCAAGAAAAGTGCTCTAGAAATAAAGCTGATTATTATTAAGCATGAACAATGTACATCATATGATGTATAGGTGGAAAAAAAACAACAACAAAAAAAAAAAAACAGACTCGTATTTGAGTTGTAAATCAGTGTTTTGTGTGTTTTATTGTGGCAGTAAAAACACGAGGCTGATATCCGGTAGGTTTGTATAATATACTGTTTGTTAATCATTATTGTGATATTAGTCTTTGCAATAATCATATTTTGGAGAAGGACGCAACGTTCAAATTCACCCTTTAACCTGTAAATACAGTACGTGTTAGTAATCATCCTGAAAGTTTGGGACGAATCACAACATCCAGGTTCTGTTTGGTCCCGGTAATGGAGCTCTTTCTTTAACCTGAATTGGGATTAAAGGTCACAATACATAGAACGTAACAGCAACATGATTTACTGTCTGTATCGTGCAGCTCTAACGTCAACAACACTGACCTAATCATCCCCACGTCAGGCTGCGATACGTACAAAAATAACCCTGAAACGTAATAATAACAGATCAGGCATCCGGACCCCTGATGAAGATAAAAATAAAATTAGGGGAAAAAACCCACAAAAACAACAACAACAAAAAAAAAGATCCTCGTCATGTTCTCAGCGTGGAGAGAATTAAGTGCTTCATATAAAAATAAAGCTGTACATTCACATTCGTTAAAAAAAAACAAAAACAAAAACACTCGTGGAATTATTTCGAGCTCGTCTGTGTAATATAATTTCCCTGCAGAGAGAGAGAGAGCGAGAGAGAGAGAGGTTGAGAGAGAGCGAGAGAGAGAGAGAGAGAGGGAGAGAGAGAGGCGAGCTGCTGAAGCTGCCTGAGGTCCCACTAGTCGCAATAAGGCACTTGGTCATCCCTCCATCCCCGAAAACGTCCCTCGTCCTTCATCTTTCATCCTTCATGGGGAACGACGGAAAACTGCAGGTCACACTTTGGGTCCATTATGTTACAGTCTGAGGTATATTTATTCCCAATTCTCTCAGATGGGCTGCAGGTTGGTCAGTTTCAGGGCCTACACACACACACACACACACACGCACACACACACGCACACACACACGCACACACACACGCACACACACGCACACGCACACGCACACGCACACGCACACGCACAGGTCAGAGACACGTGTTCATAAATATACATTAATGCATGCAAACACACTCACACAATATTTCCCAGACAATTAGACCAGTACAATGAGTCTCTGTGACTGAACGTGTTATTATTTGCCCATTTGTTAGAGGTTTTAGTGGTTAGTGGATTTAGTGGTTAGTGTTTTAGTGGTTAATCCTTTAAGTGGTTAATGGTTTTAGTGGTTAATGGTTAATGGTTTTAGTGGTTAATTTTTTTAGTGGTTAGAGGCTTTAGTGGTTTTAGGGGTTAGAGGCTTTAGTGGTTAGTGGTTTTAGTGGTGTGTTACTGGTTAGTCGTTTTAGTGGTTAGTGGTTTTAGGGGTTAGTGGTAGGGTAGTGGTTAGTGGTTTTAGGGGTTAGAGGCTTTAGTGGTTAGTGGTTTTAGTGGTGTGTTAGTGGTTAGTGGTTTTAGGGGTTAGTGGTTTTAGTGGTTAGTGGTTTTAGGGGTTAGTGGTTTTAGGGGTTAGTGGTGGGGTAGTGGTTAGTGGTTTTAGGAGTTAGTGGTTTTAGTGGTTTTAGTGGTTAATGGTTTTAGGGGTTAGTGGTTTTAGGGGTTAGTGGTTTTAGGGGTTAGTGGTGTGTTAGTGGTTTTAGGGGTTAGTGGTTTTATGGGTTAGTGGTTTTATGGGTTAGTGGTTTTATGGGTTAGTGGTTTTATGGGTTAGTGGTGTGTTAGTGGTTTTAGTGGTTAGTGGTTTTAGGGGTTAGTGGTGTGTTAGTGGTTTTAGTGGTTAGTGTTTTTTTTTTTTTTAACGCTATGGTACTCCAGCAGTTTCGGTTGTTGTTTTCCGGCCCACTACCCACAGCTTGGAGTTAAAATAATCCCTCACCCAAACCACAAAGTCGTCCTGGACAACACCCTCATGTTAAAAAAACTTTTATCCAGTTGCTTTGAACTGTTCCACAAACTCAGATAAGGTTTAAATGTGACCAGGCTTTTTTATTTTGCAGCTCGAGATTATAGAGCGGTTTATCTGTTCCTAAACAGTACAATTCCTTAATACCACTCCGTAATAAAAGGTCCAGCTTTACTACCTGTATTGTGTATCTTTTACCCTTAAAACTTTACACGATAAGTTTTTTAAAAAGTACACTTTATCTACATTTAAAGAGAAGATAAGTGTACCGTCATTCCTTTATCATATAATTAATCATATAAAGGCTTAGTACATTTAGATTAGATTAGATTTGTAATTTCTGACTAAGACCTTGTATTAGTAATAGTACCAATAGCTGTACGAGTATAGTGATTAGTATAAATGTTATTCCGCCACCTAACACACAGAAAGGTTCATCAAGAACATCTCAGATGTGTAACATCAGGAAGATGTTTGCACTTACGGACTCGCAGGCGGAGGAGGTAAACACATGCAGGCTTAGTGCACTAAAATGGCAGACTAACACACACAGAGAGAGAGAGAGAGATGAGTAATGAGGGGGACTGCTCACATTACACTGGTGTGTTTGTGTGTTTAGTATTATTAGTAGTGTTTTACTGTATTTTCCAGACTTTAAGACATAACCGTGTATAAGATACACAACAAATTCTAAAATAAATAAAAAATTAAGCCCACGCTGATACAAAAGTTCAGATCGCTCATTCCATTAAAACATGATGAGACATCTGGGCAGCGATGTGACACCTCAGAGCAACCGGAAGTCACTGAGTCGTCGTAAGAGTGTTGATTTAAAGCAGCCGGAGGAGGAGCAGTGGGCGGGGTCAGCGACGTGTCACAGTCGAACAATGTTTAATTTTATGCAGATTAGAAACAAATCAAATCAAATCAAGTACGTCAGCTTCTCATCTGTGTACAGGCAGTGCTAGAAAGCAAAAGCTCTATCTTCTGTGTTTTTTGTTTTGGTCAGTGAGCTTTTAGAAAAGTGCCGAGTGACATTAAACCGTGTTTAACCTCCCGACCAATCAGGACGCGAGGTAATTAATGAGAATAATAAATCTAATCTACAGAGGAAACCAGGAAGGTTTGTTTTTCTGTAAAAATAAAAAATGAAAGCGGTCACATAGTGAGGAAAATACAGGACCTGTAATGTGTTTTGTCAGTATGAGGTCCGCTGATGATTTGTTGTCTTAATTGTCCGTGAAGTGTCCGTGATACCTTCTGACTCGTGTTCATCCAGGCTTTGATGGTCGGCACCAGGATGCTGCCCAGGAGGATCTGAGCCGGGTGATAGATGAGCAGAGGCACTGAGATGAGCGAGAGATGCTCAAAGCCTGCGAATACAATCTTCAGCATGGGGATACCTGCACACACACACACACACACACACACACACACACACACACACACACACACACACACACACACACACACACATTCCTGTAGCTAATTAATGCCTTAAATAAAAGCTGAAACACTATTTGTGTGAGGATCGGATGATTGTGAGGACAAGTGACTCTATCCTATCCTTATGAGGACAGAAGACAAACCCACGGCATTCACGACACACAAAGACAAGTGTACCTGCGCTCATATTATGAAAATGGGTGTAAAGGCTTATTGGTAGGATCTCGTGGCGGCCATGTCGTTACCATTAAGCACAACGATAAAATAAATAAGCACAGAATAGTTTTGTTGTACTTTGACAGGTTTCAGAGGTCAGGAAAGAGGTTCGATTGGGGCACGGAGAAGGAGAAAAAAAATATTCATCTTTTCAATCTAATTGATTGAAATCAGCAATTAGCTAATAAAGAGCCTTGGCAATGAGGAAGGCTTCGATTGTTTTGAACACTGTTAAATATCTGCATTTTGACATGTTTCCTGCCTTAATCTTTGTTATTATCTGGATAATAAGGACACGTCGCTCAGCTGTACCGCTAAACTGTAACTCACCCAGCGTGAGGGATTTGTGCGTAGAGCAAAAGAGTATTGCTACAGAATCTGCTGCGGTGAAGCCTGAAGACTTCCTGCAAAGAGACGGACACCAAATGCATCAGTGTGTGTGTGTGTGTGTCAATGATGAGGAAGCTGTGCTTGTGTGTTTGTGCGTATACGTGCGAACGTGTTACCTGGTAGACAAGAAAAAAGTCAGTAACATGAACGCGAGCTGAACGGTGAAAACTGCAGAAAGAGAAACACAAGCGTGTTTAAATGTATAAAATCAGATCACGTCAACTGTTTATACAAGGCGTTTACATACACTTCATTACGGGATAATGGAGAAACTGAAACACACACAGACACACACACACACACACACACATTTCTCTTGCACACCGTTCCCCGGTCACTCACTGATGAAGACGATGACGAGGAGGCTGAGGTGGTCCAGCTCGATGTCGGGGTTGGAGAACGTGTCGCAGAACGTTGTGTAGATGATCATGAGCAGGACGACGCTGCTCACTGTTCCGAACGGAGGCTTCCTCCTCTCCAGCCACTCCTTCAGGAACCTCCTACAGACCTGGGCAGTGTTTTTGTCCCGTTAGTGTTGCTGGAGTTCAGCGTCTTGTTCAGGTTGGAACAACATATCAATATGGCAGAGAAAAAGCTAGAATATAAGTTCGATTTATAGTCTGGAAATTATGGTGACAGAGCGCGTACAAACACACACACACACACACACACACACTTTTACCTGCCCAACTATAAGAGGGACAACTACGGTCATGAAGAGCTGAGAGAAGATGGAGGAGAATGGTACTGAGGAGGACGAGCCAAGCTAGAGCACAGAGAGAGAGAACACACACACACACACACACACACACACACACACACACACACACACACACACACACACACCCACACACACACACACACACACACACACACACACACACACACACACACACGAATACAGAGACATAAAAACAAATATAGATCACTTTCCGGTTTATCAGCTAGCAGACGGGGGTATACCTAATAAACTGTCATTCAAGTGTTCAAATTCCTTTGCATACAAATTTAAACGAGGTAAATTACTGTCTAAATCCATTTAAAATATATATTTTATATTACATAAACAGAGCTAATGTTCATATCAAATAACAACTGTGTTGTTTCTGTAATAAATTTATGAGGCAACATACAGTTTTATAATAACTATCAATGATTAAGATAAAACGAAAACTTAAACGAAACTGATTTTTTTTTTGTGATCTGAATAAATCAGGACAGTCGAAATCAATGAAATAAATGATCTGTGTGCATTTTTCATTTAAAGTGACACGTCGTCACGGCGACTTTACTCACGAACAGCAACAGGAGCAGCGGTGTGACGACGATCCCCTGCAGAACACACACTCGCTTTAACGCAGGCAAAAAAAAAAACAAAAACAAAAACAAACAAACAAACAAAAAAAAAAGTATTCTCTCATTTAGGTTAAGAATAAATTTTAACCTCACTTTCTGACCATTTTTATTTGATCTCTGAAACTTGCATTTGCTTATTTAAATAAATAAACTCTTACCAGAAAGCTTCCGAACGCCGAGTTGAAAATGGCTGCAGCCTGTTAAAAATAAATAAATAAATAAATAAATATGGTGATGAACACACTCAAACTCGCATTGCGGAGTTGTGAGGTACGTTAAAAATTAAAACACTCCGTGATATGCAGTTGTAGGAAAATAATCAACGACGGAGCGGTGTGGTGAAGCGGAGCGACGGAAGTGTTTTATTCCTCTTGTACCACAGCAACTGCAAATGTGTATTTAGTAAACAACGATACATCACGTAACCATTTATAAAAAATAAAAAATTTTTAAAAAGCAGCGTAAACTCAGCTATCCTGACTTGCAAAGCGCCGACACTGGAGACTCCTTCCATAAACGTTAAGTAAACGTCACCATATCGACGATGATGTGGAGCGTCCGCCTTACGAGCGAGCGAGACGTTACTATAGGAACGAGTGCATCGAGATAAACCTGTGATTTGCAGCGGCCCTACTGAAAATCTGACCAATCAGAATAGAGAATTCAGCAGTGCTGTGGTTTAAAAAAAAAAAAAAAAAAAACGGATTTAAGTAGTTTTGTTAAATGAAGATGCTTGAGCGAGTTCATAATGGCGCTCTCTCACCTCGTTCCCCCCGACGGCTTTAGTGAGGATGACGGCAGAGGACACAGGAGGAGGCATACAGCCCACCGTCTGTAACCTGCACAAACACACACACCACCGAACACACACCACTGAACACACACCACCGAACACACACCACTGAACACTGGTTCCTCAGTGATCACGCTGTACAGTATGCAAGTCATTCTGCATTCATAAATATTTCACCATTACACTTTCATTAAAAATCAGCTTCACGGGGGTGGGACATGCTGTGCTACCACCAATTGGTGATGTAAGCTGTCAATCAAACACTCATATGAACGCACACAGTGCTTGGGTTCAGAATAAATTTAATAAATGTCGTCAACGTCCGTGAAACAAGTTAGTAAAAAAAAACAACAAACAAACAAAAAAACAACAACTCAGCTTGTCATGTGACCGTGAAGTTACAGCTTGACCTCTGACACTGGAGACTCCTTCCATAAATGTTTAATAACTTTACACTTCCTTACAGAAATCGTCACCGTATCAACGAATGACCGCCGTTCAAGTTCCTGGGTGGGCCGTTACCATAGAAACCATAATATATCAGATCAAGCTGCTGTTTTTGAAAATTAATCAACACCTTCTGACCAATCAGAATAGAGAATTCAACAGCACTATGGTGCAACAATATTTATTCCCATCAGCGTAGCGATGAACTCAATATTTCAGGATACATCTGAGGAAAAAAAGTCTTGTTAATTATACGCACTGCTACGCACCAGGATAATAACTGCTGCTCTTTTTAGAGAAACAGATCAGTAAGTCACCTATATCTGATGAAATGGCCAATGCGTTTAGCTACAAGGTACCCAATAAACTGGCAGTGTAAGTACTCTATATGTTACAAACACGTTATTAAATATTCTATAAAAACAGCTACATTTGAAATCATGTCTCGGCCGAGAAAATGACAACGTTGGCCCTCTTCAGAGAGACAGAGCAGCTCTGAGGGAACGATAAGCTTCTCCTTGTGAATGAGTTCATACATCAGTGCAAATTTAACTCCGTGAACTCCAGGAGGACACGACGTGACGCAGCACAGCTACCTGCAGACAGAGGGGGCCATTCAAACAGGCAGACCTGGAGACGGAGGAGGGGCGCAAACTGGAAAAAGTGTCAGCGTGGCAGTGATGAAGAGCTGAAGAGCCCCAGAGATTGATTACCTGAACAAGCATTTGTGTGTGTGTGTGTGTGTGTGTGTGTACCCTTTGAGAAGCCATTCATTAATAGCAGTGAGTGCCAGGACTTTGAGAAGAGCCCAGATGGCCACAGGGAAAAAGACCAGAGTGAACGTCTGAACAAACAGATGTAACTTCACGTGCATTAACGCACTCGCCAACTCCTGAGAGAGAGAGAGAGAGAGAGAGAGAGAGAGAGAGAGAGAGAGAGAGAGAGAGAGAGAGAGAATATCACAAGTCGCTGACACTGGAGACTCCTTCCATAAAAGTTAAACAGACGCCTCCTTACAGAAAGATATCAACAATTACACTTTAAAAGTAAAATCTTTTCACGTGGAGCGTCGGCTGTACACGTCCCTGTGAACGGCCTGTTACTATAGAAACGATAATTTAGTAGAACGGGTGCATTAACCCTAAATAAACCTGTGATTTGCAGCTGCACTACTGTCGGAGCTGCTGTTCTAGAAAACTAATCAACACCTTCTGACCAATCGCAATCCAGATTTCCAAAACTGTGGTATAACTGAAACAAGTTTTGATGAATGTGTGTACACCGTGAATCCGTTATACTGCCTACCCTTAGAGTCAACAAATACACGCCCTGTGAACACACACTCACTCTCACTCTCACACACATACACACACACACACACACCCTACCTCAGTCTTTAAGGACAGACCGCTGTTAAAGAAGATGGTCGACACCGCTATGTAGGTGATGGTTATCTCGGGCCGAAGAGGACCTGAAGGAGAGCAGTTGAGACGGACAAGATGTCAGTAACGTATTAAATAAACGGAATGTCAAACGTCATGATATCGAACACACCCTGGAACCTCTTACTGTTCAACGCTGTGGCCAGGTGTACTTATCTGATTCAGCTCATGAATATTAATGAGCATTGGGGTCTGCGTTATGAATATTCATGCATAATTGCAAAAAGAGAGAAACTAAAAAGGCACAATGATTTATTAAACATTTTTAGGTATAATGTGTTTCACAAGAAACTCATGTATAATAATAATAATAATAATAATAATAATAATAATAATAAGCGTGAAGAAAGTAAACAATTATTATTTAGTCAAAAAACAAATCCGTTCAGATTAATTTTAAGTCACGGTTTATTTACAGGAGTTTAAGAGAGAAATTAATAATTAGTTATAAACTCGGGGAAAGTGTGAACACTTTATCCCGTGTAAAACCCAGGAATGATGAAACTCTCTCTCTCTCACCTCCTTTCACCCCGACGGACGGCGCGAGCTTGGCCGAAGCGATCGCGAGCGCGATACCGATGATAAACCATTCCTTTCGCACGCGCGCTAACAGGCCCATACCGGAGGAACCCCGTTAAACCGCCGCCAGTCCTCACCAAACTCTCCCCCGGTCCCTCCGTAACCAACAGCAGAGCATCGGTTTGACAACGTGTCGATACCAAATCCCTTACTTCCTGACACATAGATCACTGCTTAGCATGAATACGTCATTCTCTCAAACCCTACGAAGTGCGCGTTTAGAGGGAATAAGGAAACTATTTGGGATTTGGCCGAGCTTTCAAAAACACTTCCGGACACATAAGCGAAGCGCCATCATTACCGTAATAACCGGTATTACAGAGCAGCTACCGTAATGCAACCAATACAAACCTTTCGACTTCGAATATTTGTATATTTATTTGTTTGTTTGTTTGTTTTCTGAGGACCAGAGTAGCGAAATAAAATATATCAATAGTGGTCTATGAAATAAAACGTCCCATAAATAAATAATTTTAAGTATTTATGATTGGTTTGTTATTGTTTGTTATTTTGCTAGCAGGCGCTAGAGGCCGCTAATGACTAGCATGCTATCTTGGATGTGGCTTCATCGAAATTTAAACTCTCAGTCTCACTATACTTTGAAGTATATATGCATTATACAGTATGATCGTATTTCTTTACTATTATATTTCCGTTTCACTTCCAAATTATTACATATTTTATGTTCAAGTTCGTCTTTTTTTGTCTACTGGTAATTTGTTGCCTTCTATTGGTAGCATGTTATGTCTAGTGGATACCATTAAGGACCAATAATTAGTAGGACCAATAATTAGTGTAATTATAATTACACTAATTAGCGTAGTGTAAGTAAGTAAGTGTAATGGTTTTAATGGTTAGCTGATGGTTTGTAATGGTATTTGTAATGGAAACCATACGAATTTCTGTGAAATTCTGCTTTTCATGCTGAGCACAATATTGAGAACAGGCTGTGGTTTTGGTGACTCGAGTCCTTGATTGTCCTCATAGCCTTCTCTCTGCATCACTTCATGTAGATGTCCTGCAGGTCTGGCAGATGGTCATCAGTGCGGTTCAGACCGGTGCTGTTTCCATTCCACACGGTGATGTTGCCTGCCAGGATGCTTTCAATTTTGCTCCTGTAGAAGGAGGGTAGGAGATGAGGGGGCAATCTGAACTTCCTCAGTCTGTGGAGATAGTAAAGGCGCTGCACACCAAGATTAAGTCCTTGGAGATCTTAACTCCCAAGTGTGGCACTCTCTGTACAGGGGTCCTTCATCTTGCCAACGTTCAGAGAAAGTTTGTTGAGCTGACACCACTGTGTGAGAGTTTCAACCTCTTTCAGACAGGTTATATGTTAAATCTACAGGCTATTTACAGTATGTAGGCTACATGTGAAATGCTTTTGCATTATTAGTAGTTTTTGTGCTTTCTGTCTCTGACCCTTTCTTGTTTCTTTGTTTGAGTTGGGATTTTATATCAGTAGAAAACAGCAAATTTGCCCCAAAAGTCATTTATATAGCGCATTTATCTGAAAGAACTAAGACTAATAGGAATCTAGTCCTCCTTCTCTGGGTCACAATAGATTCTTTTTGTTGGTGTATTGAAAATTTTAATCTCATAACCTAACTTTATTTACAAATGTAGACTTTATATAGATAGGTGAGACAAACACACATTCGAGTTTTATTTATTCATGTATTGTTAATGTTAGTATAAAAATCATTGTAATATAGGATGTGCAATAATCAGGGCAGTAAGATCACATGACATGCCCGCACACTGTTCGATCATTGTAGATTGTCTTTAACATTTCACACAGACAGGAAAGATAAGGAATAAGGATTAAACACACTCTTCAGACACTTTAAACTTTGTTAATGATCGAAGATGGAACCTAAGACTAGTAAACGCATGATTCAAATAAGCTAATTCAAATATCCCATCTCTATAAACACTTATTTAACCTTCATGTTACTGATTAAATCTTTCTTTGACTATTCTTGTTTTTAAAAATCAAAATATCATTACGAGACAAACTTAAACACATCAGAAGAATCATATATAATTTGAATAATATATAAAGAAATCAAAGCAGTAATAAGACAAATGAAAGTACATAGCAAACGAGAGAGTTCAAACTGAAGAAAATTTAAAAGGCAGAACAAAACTTCTATGAGATAAGACTGCTTCGTCTTGTAACATGCACAGTGTACCTCTAAAACAAATTTACTACCACAGCGCTGTCAGATTCTCAATTCTGATTGGTCAAAAGCTGTTGATTAATTTTCTATAATATCTGTAACAGTAGCTCTGCGTACACGACTCCGTTACTGATTTTCTTCCCCCCATAACAGCATGACAGGGAGTGTTTTATCCCTTATGTGGCTGTATCTTCTCCTCCTTGAATTCAGTGATGATAGAGTTCCCCTGTTCGCAGGTGTACTCTCCATACTCGACCTCAGAGTGAACGCCGGTGGTGATGGTCAGCTTGACCGGGACTGTAACGGTCACCTCCTTCCTCACCACATTCACTGTTAGCTTGGTGTGAGGAGGAATGCTGGCTGGCAAGCAGACTCTGATGCTTTCGGTACTGGTTCTGGTGTTGCTTCTGCCCTTCTCCACGGTAAAGGTGTTACTGAGATTTAAGGTTTTCTCTGCTGTAGCACCAAACGCTGTTACTTCAATTTTGCTTCCCAAACTAATCTGTGTGGAATTGCTAAACTTGAAGCTGTCAGTGACAGATCCCGAATACTCTCGACTCATCTCAGTGGTGAAGGTTTGTTTCTCTGATCCATAATTCACACCGGTGATGGAATCAATGATAACCGATTTTACACTTTCTTTCTTTTTGTCCCATTCAAGTTCAGCTTTAATGGTGGGTTTGGCTGCTTTAAGAGGACGGACGTGGGTCAGACGGTCGTTGAAGCTTTCGTACTTAGGCACATCACGACCAGCCCTGGCCACCCGGATATACCCTCCTCTGTCCTTATGCTGATACAGAACCCAGGCTCCTCTCTGCACCTTGTGAGAAGATACTGTATCATTAAAATTGCCATAAAGCAGGTTGGTCTCAGTGTTGAGGACGAGGCTCCGGCCCGTGTAGTTTTTGTCTTCATACAGTGTGATCTGAGGATTATTCAGGTCCTCTGTCACCAGCTCTAGTGAAGAAAAGTTGTCATTGTAGTTCACGTTGGCATATTCTCCTTCCTCATAGACAGTCGGTTCACCAGCGAACTTTGCATCTGTGTACGCCACCCATGGATTCCCAATCACCTTCAGGGAGGAGATGCAGTTATCAAAACTCACATTTCTTAAATCGGAGACATCAGAGGTGAACTCTTTGCTGAGGCCCTTGAAGTTTCTATGTTCGTAGACGATAATCTTGTTCATAACTGAAGGAATTTGCAGTTGGCTCAGAGACTCACAGGCAGTGCAGAGAGGGATGAGACCGAGTATCTGTGAAGATTTTCAAGTTCCTTCTTCTATATATACAGTCATGTGAGACTACACCCCATGGAAACTGTTGGCTTTTTTGACATATCAAGTCAAGTCAAGTCAAGTCAAATGTTTATTGTCACAGTGAGGAAAACAGGTTTCCCTGTACAATGAAATTCTTTCTTTGTTGTCACAATACATGCCAGGACAAGTACAAACTATGTAAAATAAAAAAAAAAAAAACAGACATACATACACACACAAACATAATAAATAAAAAATAAAATATAAGAATAAACTATGTAACATAAAATACAGACTATGGATGCATATATATATATATATATATATATATATATATATATATATATATATATATATATATATATATATATGTATGTGTGTATGTATACAGTATATCATTTATTGAAACAGGATTTTACCCAAAATCACATACTACAGTTGATTACGGGATTATTTTAAGTAAATGTTATATAAATGTTCATGAGTGTTATATGTATTAACCCCAAATAATGTTTTACAGCGTAGTACTTACCCAGTACATCACTACTCTCAATTCTTTACATACAGTGGTGCTTGAAAGTTTGCGAACCCTTTAGAATTTTTTATGTATCTGCATTTAAATTGTCTTTATTGTTTAACATTCAGTTCACTCCACAGGTTTTCTATGGGTTTCAAGTCAGGGGACTGGGATGGCCATGGCAGGACCTTGATTTTGTGGTCAGTAAACCATTTTTGTGTTGATTTTGATGTATGTTTTGGATCATTGTCCTGCTGGAAGATCCAACCACGGCCCATTTGAAGCTTTCTGGTAGGGGCAGTCAGGTTTTCATTTAATATCTGTTGATATTTGATATCCATGATGCCATGTATCCTAACAAAATGTCCAGGTCCTCTGGCAGAAAAACAGCCCCAAAACATTAAAGAGCCACCACCATATTTAACCGTGGGCATGAGGAAGTTTTCCATATGGCTACCTCTCTGTGTGTGCCAAAACCACCTCTGGTGTTTATTGCCCAAAAACTATTACAGGTGTATCTAAAAAAATTAGAATTATTTGGAATTTTCTTGTTGAATAGAATACTACCTGTCTCCTGAAAACCTATACAACCACTCTATATGGAGAACATTTTTGTGCATTTGCACCATTTGCATTGTAAGAGATTTTAATTCTAATCTCCTCATTAGGTAATGAACGCTTCAGTAGGTGCTTCCCTTTTAATCTTAAGCAAGTACTCTGCACAGGAACACATTAGGGCTTTTCACACTTGAAATAGTTAACCTTGGGTCATTCTAAACCGTGGGTTAACAGAATCCTGGGTTATCTTGTTCCAGGTTCCACACTGCCCGTACTGTACCCGGGGTTAACAATTAATCCTGGGTATTCATAATCTGACATTCCACACACTGTACATTCCTAAACACTGGGTTAACGTTCTTATTTGCATATTTGTGATGTCAACAACCATGATTAGATAAATGACTCTGGCGGTAGGCGTGTGGTCGGGCATCAGCTGTGGAAGGAGAGGAGGCAGGTAGAACCGGCAGGTAACGAGGGATGATTCTCAATTGTGCATTATTAGCCTGAGTTTACTTAGCTCAAGGACACTTTACAATCAGGAACAAACAACAATTGAACATACAGACGAAAAAAAAATAAAATGAAATAAAAATTCCAGAAAGCCAGGCATCAGAAGTAGAGAGGTAGTGTTGGGAAAAGAGAAAAGATCTTAACTGTGATTTAAACAAGGAAATGGAGGATATGTTCCGGAGATTTTGGGGGAGAGAGTTCCATAACTTGGAGCTCATTACGGTGAAGGATCGGCCACCAGCAGTGAAGAGACGAAATTTAGGGGCACAGAGAAGTCCTTGGTTTGATGAACGAAGGGAGCGTGTTGGTGTGTACATGTGCAGTAAGTCACAAAGGTATCGGGGTGCTAGACCATTTAAGGCTTTGAAGGTGAGGAGCAGAAGTTTGAATTTAATGCGACAGGCAACCAGTGCAAACCAGCTAAAGTGGGAGTAATATGTTCGAAACGTTTTTTATGGGTAATAATGCGTGCTGCAGAGTTTTGAATGTATTG
Source organism: Cranoglanis bouderius (assembly GCA_023630585.1). Taxonomy (NCBI): domain Eukaryota; kingdom Metazoa; phylum Chordata; class Actinopteri; order Siluriformes; family Cranoglanididae; genus Cranoglanis; species Cranoglanis bouderius. The sequence continues at coordinate 1,939,053 of CM042570.1, forward strand.
TAATTTGGTAATCAACATAGATGGGAGGCCAAAAAACAGACTTTTTTTTTTGCAGTAATCAAGTCGTGATGTTATGAATGCATGAACCAGTGACTCAGCATCCTTCATGCTAAGAGTGGGACCCAGTCTGGCAATTTGTCTGAGGTGAAAAAAGACAGTTTTCTGACAGATTTGATGTGCGCTTCAAAAGTCAATGGTGGGTCAAATGTAATACCAAGATATTTTATTTTTTCAGACGGTTTTGTGAGGAAACCATCAATATCCAGGCTTATTTCATAATTTTGTCTGCGAGCTTGTGAGCCAAAAATCATTATTTCAGTTTTTGAGCATTGAATTTTTCAAAGTTATTGTTTAGCCACTGTTTTATTTCATGAATACAGGCTGTTAGTGCACCGGCTGAGATGGATATGTCAGACCGGGCGGTTGCATAGATCTGTGTGTCGTCAGCATAGCAGTGGTATTGGAGATCGTGACGAAGAATGATGGGACTGAGTGGAAGCATATAAATTATGCAAAGGAGCGAGCCAAGAACGGAGCCCTAGGGAATGCCTCGGATGAGGGGTCCAGTGGGGAATTTGAAGCCGTTAATAGAAACAAAATATTTACGATCTGTGAGATATGATAGAAACCAAGCTCGAGCATCGCCAGTGATACCCATGTGTGTGAGATGGGAGAGGAGTGCTTTGTGGCAGATAGAGTCGAACACAGCACTCAAGTCAAGCAGTATTAGAATACTGAGACCCCCAGAGTCAACAGAGAGGAGGAGGTCATTTATGACCCGCACAAGAGCCGTTTCAGTGCTATGAAACTTTTGAAAGCCGGACTGAAAAGGGTTATATGCCACTACATGAGACTGTAACTGGGAGATTACAACTTTTTCCAGTAGCTTTGATACAAAAGGCAGGTTTCAAATTGGGGGGTAGTTTAGTAGGACAGATGGGTCAAGGTTGCGCTTCTTGAGTACTGGGGTTACAGCAGCAATTTTGCGGGACAGTAGCAGTCCTATAATTTACATTAAATAAATGGACATCACTAAAATGTTGACCCTAATTGGGAAACTTCTGACCTGATAAGTGAAAGTTTCCACATCCTAATAGATTCCATGCCCATTTACTGTGTTCCCTATACAGCACTTTCATGTGAAAGTACTGAGAATATAAAGGGAACTAATGCTCCTTCAGCTGCAGTTTTCTTTTCAATTCTTGTTTAAGGTCATGAACTGAGTCAGAAACAGTGTTTAGTTCAATCTGACTAATATCCCGTTGTGAGATCATCACACAAAGAACCACTACACCTGGGGATGAAATATATAAAACTTACAAAGGAAGAAACAATTGATAAGTGAACAAATACTTCATTAAAATAGTTTAAAAGCTAATAAAAAACACTCTGTTTCATTTGGGAGGCTAATAACCGGTTAAAAAAAAAAAAAAAAAACCCTTTGAGGTATTGTCATTTATCTTGGGGCCTGTTGAACTAAAACCATTGCTTAATTATATGGGATATTTTTGGATATCAAAAATTTTTTAGCTCTTTAAAATGGTGATTTGTTACAAAATCACACAGATCTATCTAGAACTTTATTTGCAAGTGTACAGTTTTCATAGATTAGACAAACACATTTCAAATTTATTTATTTTTAATGTTAATTATTGTGTTATAGGATGTGCAGTAAGATCACATGACATGCCTGCCCATTGTCGATCATTGTAGATTGTGTTTAACATTTTACACAGACAGGGAAAGATAAGGGATAAGAATTACCCACTCTCTTTTACCCTTTGTTAATGATATATGAAGAGATCATCAGGCTACAGTAGGAACTAAAACTAGTATATGTATGATTCAAATAAGCTGAAACATTAACTGAATCATATTACAGTGAAAATGCTGTGAAAAAGTATTTCTGATTTCTGATTTCTTCTGTTTTTGTGTGTATTTCATACTACCCGAGTAAACACAAAATACAGTTTTTAAATTGTAATGTTATTTATTGAAGCAAAAAAAGTTATGCAATACCAACTGGGCCTGTGTGAAAATGTATTTGCCCCCGTAGTTACTAATTCCCCAAATCTATTAAACTGCATTCATTCAGTTCAGCTGGACTAGACACAACCAGGTCTGATTACTGCAAACCCTGTTCAATCAAATCAACGCTTAAATAGAACTTTTTCAACAGCATGAAGTTGGTTAAAAGCTCTTACCCAGTAACACACTATGCCAAAGTTGAAAGAAATTCCAGAAATGATGAGGAAGAAGGTGATTGAAATACATCAGTCTGGGAAGGGTTACGAAGCTATTTCAAAGGCTCTGGGACTCCAAAGGGCCACAGTGAGAGCCGTTATCTCCAAATGGAAAAAGTCGGCACAGTAGTGAACCTTCCCAGAAGTGGTGACCTTCCAAAATTCCTCCAAGAGCACAGCAACTACTCATCCAGCAAGTCACAAAAGAGCCAAGAACAACATCCAAGGATGTACAGGACTCTCTTACATCAATAAAGGTCACTGTTCATGACTCCACTATCAGAAAGGCACTGGGCAAAAATGGCAACTATGGAAGAGTGGTGAGGTGAAAACCACTGCTAACCCAGAAGAACATTAAGGCTTGTCTGAATTTTGCCAAAATACACCTTGATGATCCTCAAACCTTTTGGGAAAATGTTCTGTGAACTGATGAGTCGAAAGTGGAACTGTTTGGAAGATAGGGGTCCCGTTACATCTGGTGTGAACCAAACACAATATTCCACAAAAAGAACATCATACCTACAGTGAAGCATGGTGGTGGCAGTGTGATGGTGTGGGGCTGCTTTGCTGCTTCAGGGCCTCGGCAACTTGCAATAATTGAGGGAAACATGAATTCTGCTCTCTACCAGAAAATCCTAAAGGAGACCGTTAGGTCTTCAGTCCGTAAGTTGAAACTCAAGCGCAACTGGATTATGCAGCAAGACAATGAGCCAAAGCATAGGAGTAAGTCCTAGTCCTAGAAGTAAGTGAAAGACTGATCTCCAGTTATCGGAAGCGTTTGGTTTCAGTTATTATTGCTAAAGGTGGCACAACCATATTTTAAGTTTAAGGGGGCAATTAGTTTTTCACATGGGTGATAGGTGTTGGATAACTTTTTTGCTTCAATAAAATATATAAATAAAAACTTTGTGTGTTTACTCGGGTTGCTTTTGTTTTATGTTGTATTTTGTTTGAAGATCCAAAATTATTTAGTATGAGATGTACACAAAAACAGAAGAAATCAGAAGAAAGTTTAAACTGAAGAAAATTTAAAGGCTAAAATAAAACTCATATGAGGTAAGATACCTGCTCTTTCTCGGAGAATGCACAGTGTATCTCTAAAACAAATTTAATACCACAGCGCTGTCAAATTCTCAATTCTGATTGGTCAAAAATTGTTAATTAATCACGTTCACAGTGAGCTTGGTGTGAGGAAGAATGCTGGCTGGCAAGGTGATGCAGATACTTACAGCCTTGGTTTTGGTTTTGCTGCTGCCCTTCTGTACGGTGAAGGGTTCTGAAAGAGAAGTTAAGAGAACCTGAATCTACTTCAAAGTTCGTTCCCAAACCAACTTGTGAGGAATGACTAAAGTTGAAGCTGTCAGTGACCCGAATACTCTCGACTCATCTCAGTGGAGAAGGTTTGTTTCTCTGATCCATAATTCACACCGGTGATGGAATCAATGATAACCGTTTTTACGTTTTCTTTCTTTTTGCTCCATACAGCTTCAGCTTCAATGGTGGGTTTGCATGCTTTGAGAGGACGGACGTGGCTTAGACGGTTGTCGAACCAGTCGTACTTCTCGTACTCCTTATGTTGATACAGAACCCGGGCTCCTCTCTGCACCTTGTGAGAAGATGCTGTATCATTAAAAGTGCTATAAGCCGAGTTGGTCTCATGTTTGATGACGAAGCCCCGGTCCTGGTAGTTTAGGACAGTGCTCTGGCCCTTGTAATTGGGATGTTCATTCAGTGGGATCTGAAGATTATCCAGGTTCTCTGTCACCAGATGTGGTGAAGAAATGGTCTCGTTCTGCTCCACTTTGGCATATTTAGCAAGAACAACTTTGATGAGTTAAATAATTTAAACTTTAAAGGTGAGTTTATACTGTTAATTTCTGTTTGATTGGTAAGATCTTCAGAGGCCGAGACAGGGAGCCGTTATAGAAAAATGGAAACACTCTCTCAGTAAAAGTGTGTGTTATAGTGTGCAAGCATGTATTGGTTAGAAGATCAGTAAATGTCACTTTCCTCTTGTTCCAGTCCAGATGCACTCTGACCTTCTGTGGTTTGTCTTTAGCTTTGAAAATTTCACCTGCCTGTCCCGGGCAGAGCATGTGGTAACTTCCATTATTATAGCTCATGCTGCACACTGCGTTACAGAAGGAATTCTTCTTTCTCGGAGCAGACTCTTTAATCACACCCAGTTCCCAGCTATTACTGTCCCCAACCTCGACGTCCCAGCAGTGCGACCCCGAGTTAAAGCCCTCACATCCCAGGACACATGTAACACCATCGAATCTCTCCGGAATATCAGGAAGCAGTAATCCCTGTTTTCTGTGTTCCACAGCAGTGAGATCGTCAGACACATGGAGCTGTGAATGTGCAGTGTTGGGATCCAGAGTAACAGAAGCTGAGAAGAAAAAACGAAATAAAATACATGTTTGATTTGGTAACTGGCGCAAGTCTGCAAGGTATTCTCTTTATTTGACTTTGAGTTAGTCGAGCACAAATAAAATCATGAAATTTTTAATAAGGAACCAATAGCGCCATAAGGGAAGAACAAATGCAGAGATTACCAACAAGAAATTCCTAGCAGGAAGAGAGAACAAACAGAATAAATAAAATGAAAACATGAAATGGATATATATATATATATATATATATTTTAACTGTGTGCCATGCGACAGTAGGAAAAACGCAAGGTCATAGTCCAGTGTGAACGCTACTCAATAATAAGCAGCTCCTCCATTTGTTTTAATGACCATAGATACCACAGTCCAGCCTTATTGCTTTCTATAGGCTCACAATTCATAGGTCAAAGTTCACCAGGATAAAGTCAGAGTGAAGTGAAAGTAACCACTACATTTCCGTGTCCTTTCCCCTTCAGTGAATTCCTGCAGGCTAATTTGATACTGATCACCAATTCAACTGAGAAAGCAGAAAGTGTTCAGGTCTCTCCTAAATGCTACGACCAAAACCATAAATGTTAGCATGTCTGCAAAGTGACTTATATCCAAGAGGTTTAGCAGATACAGTAGGAAATACATTTACAAACTCAAGAACTCCCTAGTGGTAGTCATTATCGTACTGAAATTACTAACTGGAAGGTCATGTAGCATGTTAAAACAATCTTTTTACATATTAGTATTTATCACATACCCTCATAGAATTTGTAATGGTTTTAATAATTATAATGGGAATCGTATTGGTTTTAATGGAAGCTTCAATGGTCCCTGTGGGTCTCTACTGGTAATTTGTTGCCTTCTATTGGTGGCATTTTATGTCTAGTGGATACCATTAAGGGCCAGTACTGGTAATGGAAACAGTGGTGCTTGAAAGTTTGTAGAATTTTCTATATACCAGAAACATAGAAAATTCTACAAACTTTCAAGCACCACTGTAAAAAATATTTAAATATCATCCTTGCATTGTTGTAGAGTGAATCTTTAATTACTCTAAACTTTATGTTCTTATAAAAACAAAAACACTCACTGTACTCGAAGACCTGCTGCATACTCTGCCAGACTCTGAACTTCAGGTTAGAAATGTGTTTAGAAACATTGATCAGCATATTCATCTCAGTCTCTGGATGCTTTATTGTGCATTGAGCTCTGAGAATATAAGAGGATGAGGATAAGATGGATTTCTTACAGAGATATTGTTATTGATCTCTCTCTCTCTCTCTCTCATGGAAAATTTCAATTGAATATAAAAATGATTGTAATGATATCTTAAAAAAAGATATACTTACTGTTTCACTGTGGACTCGACATCCTAAGGAAGAAATTAAGACAGCTGCAGATTATTACAACAAACACACATCTTTGTCAGTGTTTTGTTTATCGCTGTTATTTTGGCAGATATATCTAGAACAAATATTGTAACAATAATAATAAAAAAAAAATAATGAAATGACATACAGGTGCATCTCAATAAATTAGAATGTCGTGGAAAAGTTCATTTATTTCAGTAATTCAACTCAAATTGTGAAACTCGTGTATTAAATAAATTCAATGCACACAGACTGAAGTAGTTTAAGTCTTTGGTTCTTTTAATTGTGATGATTTTGGCTCACATTTAACAAAAACCCACCAATTCACTATCTCAACAAATTAGAATACTTCATAAGACCAATAAAAAAAACATTTTTAGTGAATTGTTGGCCTTCTGGAAAGTATGTTCATTTACTCTACATGTACTCAATACTTGGTAGGGGCTCCTTTTGCTTTAATTGCTGCCTCAGTTCGGCGTGGCATGGAGGTGATCAGTTTGTGGCACTGCTGAGGTGGTATGGAAGCCCAGGTTTCTTTGACAGTGGCCTTCAGCTCATCTGCATTTTTTGGTCTCTTGTTTCTCATTTTCCTCTTGACAATACCCCATAGATTCTCTATGGGGTTCAGGTGTGGTGAGTTTGCTGGCCAGTCAAGCACACCAACACCATGGTCATTTAACCAACTTTTGGTGCTTTTGGCAGTGTGGGCAGGTGCCAAATCCTGCTGGAAAATGAAATCAGCATCTTCAAAAAGCTGGTCAGCAGAAGGAAGCATGAAGTGCTCCAAAATTTCTTGGTAAACGGGTGCAGTGACTTTGGTTTTCAAAAAACACAATGGACCAACACCAGCAGATGACATTGCACCCCAAATCATCACAGACTGTGGAAACTTAACACTGGACATCAAGCAACTTGGGCTATGAGCTTCTCCACCCTTCCTCCAGACTCTAGGACCTTGGTTTCCAAATGAAATACAAAACTTGCTCTCATCTGAAAAGAGGACTTTGGACCACTGGGCAACAGTCCAGTTCTTCTTCTCCTTAGCCCAGGTAAGACGCCTCTGACGTTGTCTGTGGTTCAGGAGTGGCTTAACAAGAGGAATACGACAACTGTAGCCAAATTCCTTGACACGTCTGTGTGTGGTGGCTCTTGATGCCTTGACCCCAGCCTCAGTCCATTCCTTGTGAAGTTCACTCAAATTCTTGAACCGATTTTGCTTGACAATCCTCATAAGGCTGCGGTTCTCTCGGTTGGTTGTGCATCTTTTTCTTCCACACTTTTTCCTTCCACTCAACTTTCTGTTAACATGCTTGGATACAGCACTCTGTGAACAGCCAGCTTCTTTGGCAATGAATGTTTGTGGCTTACCTAGTGAACCAAACTGAGAGACCATTTTGAAGGCTCAGGAAACCTTTGCAGGTGTTTTGAGTTGATTAGCTGATTGGCATGTCACCATATTCTAATTTGTTGAGATAGTGAATTGGTGGGTTTTTGTTAAATGTGAGCCAAAATCATCACAATTAAAAGAACCAAAGACTTAAACTACTTCAGTCTGTGTGCATTGAATTTATTTAATACACGAGTTTCACAATTTGAGTTGAATTACTGAAATAAATGAACTTTTCCATGACATTCTAATTTATTGAGATGCACCTGTAAGGGAAAACATGGGGTCAGGGTTAGGGTTACACATTTCACATAAATTCAATCAAGAAACCCCCTCATTTCTGTTTTATATGTTAACAAATGACATATATATTAACAAATCACACATTGTACTTTTTTCCGTTTATAGTTATATTTGATGTTGTGGAATGTCTTTGAAACTAGTTAGTGTAAGGGGACATCCTTGTGCCATCACTAGACTGGACTCACCACCAGGGGGAGCTAGAGACCACGGTCTTAATTATAATCAGTGTCAATCGATTCTGCTCAGTGTAACTATTGAGCTCTTACTTTTTGAATTTATATCTAAATAAATATTAAGGCAACATTTTTTTTTGTTTTTTTTTTTGAAAAAGAACACATTGCACCACTGACACCTAGGAAGCCTTTGAAAAGTGCATCTAGGTGAAAACCAGAGAACTACTGTGAACTTCCCTTCAGGTTGTAATGGTTCTGATATTGTTCTTATATAGTTTTCCAGGTGAGTAGGGCAGTAGTCAAGACCGCTGTTGTGAAGTCTAAGACCATGACCAAGATAGAGTCCAAATAAAAATGAGACAGGAAATCAAGATGGAGACTGTGAACCACCTTTTTTTATATTTTTTTAAGGCGTTTAACTCAAGTAGCTCATTTGTGTATTGCACCAATGACTTGGCTGTTTTTATAAGGCCATATTTAATGAGACCAATATCCAAGACAAACAGAAGTCCAAGTCAACACAGAAACGGTCTCAAGACTCTTCTACAGCCCTGTGTGTGAGACACAGAGCTCAGATCCCTACCTGTAAGAATGCTACATCCTCAGTGTCCATTTCCTTCTCTGTTGTTCTGATTATGTCTTGAACGCGGGCTAGTTCATGATTCGTCTCTTCGATCTTCCTCTTTATCATGTGACTCTTTTGCTCCTCTTCCTGCTTCAGTGCAGCTATCCTTGCTGCTTCTTCATCTCTTAGAAACTGATGAAGCTTCTCAAACTCCTTCTTCATCTGTCTTTCTGTGCACTGGGCCTGACTCTGTTACAGGACAGATGGGTGAATAATTACTGCTGATGTTGTGTAAAAGTCTTTTCTGCACAATAAGGTGTCCTCGACAGTTACGGTATCAGCATGGTATCTCTATGAATTTAGACGAACATCTTGCAAGTTTTTCTTACAGCGAAGTTCCCTTGACTAACATTATTTACTACTTTAGTTAAGTGTTACACCCGCATTGAGTGTTTATTCAACCCACGACTAAGTGTCGAGAATTAATTGAACTCCACTTCTGTATTTTGTTCAGTAAATTCTTCCTGTTGCTCATTGTATCACAATTTATTCACTGATGATAGCAAGTAGGTGTATAACACAATGCCTGTATCTGTTTAGGGCTCCAGATATTTGTATCAAAGTGTTAAGGTTGCCCTATGTCTAAATACACCTTCTAATCGATCGATCAATCAATCAATCGATACATACATAAAATTAAATCAAAATATACTGTGCAAAAATCTTAGGCACCCTATTATTTTTTAATACAAACTTTGTTATAATTTTTTTTTATTTTATGACGCCTATATGATCAAGTCAGTACAAAAAACATTTTAGTTTCCCAAACATTAGTTTTCTAGCACAAAATGAAATGTTACAGAAAAATGTTTGTATGTCATTAAAGAAAGCAGCAGATTATGTAAGAGACACTTTTCAGACAGTAAACACAATGAAGGCTGCTGGGTTTCGCTGCAAAAATAAGAAGCGAGTGCGAAAGTCAAAGTGTCCAGAAGAACTGTGTCTGGTTCTGCAAGATGCTCAATAAAACTTACCAGCTCATTTCCTTATAAAACTGCACACATTGTACCGGAGACTACTATTTTTATTTTTTTGTCACACCAAATATTGACTTTGTTTCATTTACTACTGTTTACTGCTCTTTATGGTATTTTATTATTTTTTTTTAATGTAGAAACATTTAATTTCATTATTTTGAAGGCATCTTTGCTCTCCAGCATTTCCTTGCATGCGCCTAAAACTTTTGCACAGTACTGTACATATTTTCAAAATAAAATTAAAAGTGACACCTTAATGTGTGAAGCTGCTCTGTCGTAATTTTGTTTAGCGATTTCCAAGAGTGTCCGACTCTTTTGTAGAGGCTCCAAAGCAGTCCTGAGTTGTTCCTGGAAAGAAACAATTTATCACAGAAATGATGCACAGTAAGCAATATTTGAAGAACATTTTAATATCGAAAGATTATTCAAAACAGCATTTTTATTATTTCCATTTGAGAACTTCTCGTGCTGTCAAAACAGTCCAACTGCTTGCAGATAAAATATCTGATATCACTGTTTATGATTGCCTTATTGCATGTACGGACTTTGCTCTTAGGATCCACTGAGTGCATTCAAAGGATAATAAATATACAGGGTGTCCCAAAAGTCTCCATACATAGGGGGACATTGGCACTTTTTTTTTTTTTAGCACAATGTCTTCCAAAATGTTTCCTACTTAGTTTACATTATATGTATATTTTTTCAGATAGCTTTTAGGAACGCCTTTGACAGTAGAAGAGTGTATTGAAATCATTCTCATGGCTGGATCGGGAAGCTGTCGCGATGGACCTTAACAGGAAACGTGGCAAACACATCACACGTGACACTGTTGCCAAATATTCAAAAAGACTGGAAGTATTTCGGACCAACCGAGAAGAAGTGGATGTCCGCCAACATCCGTTGACGAACGCACAACCGGCGTGGTGCTGGCAAACGTAGTCCCCTATGTATGGAGACCTTTGGGACACCCTGTAGATTAAAACACTGTGCTGTTTATAGAGAATAATTGATGAAAGTGTTGTGTGATGAAACACTGTTACTGTTCCTTATTATATCAGCATGTCCCGAAAGTGTTTTATTCTTCTTATACCAAGGCAATTTGCCAGCTATTAATAATTTGTATTTGCTAAAACACAATAAATCATACTTTTCATTTGTTTATAGTTATATTTAATGTTGTTAGTTTATGTTCTCACTTACATTACCGCTGCTATAAACAGCCGTACGATAAAAGCCATACCTTAACGTCACACAGAACTTCATCTAAAGGGCAGAACTCATGATTTTTGTGTCTCTTTGAGGTCTGACACACCACACACACAGGCTGCTGATCTTTCAGACAGAAGAGCTTGAGTTTCTCCTTGTGCAGCTCGCAGACGCCGTCAGACGCCACCGAAGATCTGCGACAACGGCTCTCCAAGAACGATTCACACAGATTCTTTAGCGCCAGGTTCAGAGGAGGTTCCAGGTTGGAGGATTTTCTCTTACAGACTGGACATTCTAGAAATCCTTTGGCTTCCCAACACTGCAGCATACAAGTTTTACACAAGCTGTGACTACATGAGAGTAGAACAGGATTTCTGTAAATGTCATGACAAACAGGACATAAAAATTCCTTTTCCGAAAGAAGGCTTCTTGCAGCCATTTCCTCAAACTGCCACTGTGTTTAGTTTCAAAGCTTCTCTCAGAACTTCAGTCTCAATTTTAATGATCCGAGCAGCTCAGCAGAAAACGCTCACTGTAATCCATCCTTTATTCCATTTTATCCCATGTAGTGGGAGAGTTTGAAAATTAGATATATTTAAAACTAAAAAAAACCAAACAAACAAACAAAAAAAACCCCCAACAACATACAGGTATCGAGTGTATTTTTGGTGTTGGTGTCCGGCAGCAGATTTTATGAACAGTTAATCAGGTCAAAGTTACAGTATAACTTATGGGTCATAAACTAATCACGCAGGTATAGATAACTGCTTTCTCCACCAGAGGGAAATCAGTGCATAAATAACTAACTGCACAGCCTCCCTAATACAGTGCACTGCACATGTTTTCACCCCCTCGAACCTTTCACCATTTTATAGTGCTACAACCAGGAATTGAAATGGAACTTCATTGGGATTATACAGTACAGTATGTCATGCATCTTCACAAAACAGTATATTATATTGAAGTGAGTGGAAAGGCTTCAGGTTCAAAAATTGGTGAAAGGTTTGATTATGCCGGTGCCATCAGAAGTCCCACGATTAGTTGAAAGGAGTTGAGCTGTGTGCAAGTGTCATGTGACGTCAATAGAAATACACCTGTTCCTGGAAGAACCCAAAGTTTGTTTGAGCTCATACCTAAACAAACTGCATCACGAAGTCCGTTCAGCTATCAAAATAAGTCTTGGGACGAAGTTCAGGAAAAATCAGTGTTTGGTTATTAAAAAAAAAAAAAAATCCCAAATTTTTGAACATCCCACAGAACACCATTAAATCCAAAATAGAGGAAAAGAGGGGTTGGTCAGAGAAGCTAGCAAGAGGCCAACTGTAACTGAATGAGCTCGAGTGACCCACAGCTCAGATGGCAAAAGCTGTTCACAGGGTAAACATAACCTGGACACTCCACAAAAATAGTGGAGTGTGAAATTTCATTTGGAATTTGCCAGAATACATGTTGCAGCCTGAACAAACATGTGAGAAGGTTCTTTGGTTTGATGCAACCACAACTGAACATTTTTTCACCGTTGGTACAAAGCACTACGTTTGGCACAATGCTGGTGGTAGCATTGTGTTGAGCTTTACTCTTTGCTTCTTCATTGCTTGTCTGACTAATCCCCTGAACTTAATTGTTCAAATCTTCTTCTTCTTTTTCTTCTTCTTCCTCTTCTTCTTCTTCTTCTTCTTCTTCTTCTTCTGCTTCTTATTATTATTATTAATACTATTTCCACTAAACATTGCTTTACCCTAGCTGAGCTGAAGAATCTCATGATAGTAATGATATATACACAGTTAATCATTAGGTACTACCTTACTTTAGTTTATTATGATTAATCTAACATTATAAAAGCAAAAAACCCGAAAACAAGACCAAAAAAAACCCCCCAAACACCTCATGTCCTTCACTCTGACTCACTCCAGGTAATGAATAATAGCACATGATCTCTCCACATTTACCTTTTTTATTTTTAATCTTGCCCACATACTGCTGTAGGAAAATGGCTTGCTGTATTGCTGCCAAAAAACAACTCAAAGCCACATATTAAAGGTGATACGGCCATATCTCAGGCTTTAGATATGGTATGAGGCTTGAGATACACAAATATTGGTTGTGTTTGGCTCAGATTCCAAAATCTGTAAAAACTTTGATTGTAGCTGATATACAGTTGGGCCACAATTGTCATTGCCATAACCTGAGCCTATATTTGAACTGGAATGATCGGTCATGTCATCTGGCATGACGCACCCACTGGCAGTCTGATTTAGTCTGTAGGAAGCTTATACTCTGCACATCCTGCTTACATAACGTTTTTGTTGCATCCCACAGGATCTCAATCCCTCAACTAGAATTCCTGAGAACCTTTCTGGCAAAATGTCCCTGTGACGTGCCTTGAAATGTGCAGTGTTATTCGATGTGTTGATGTCATTTCCACTGAGACACGGAGTCAAGGCGGGACATATCGAGTGGCTCCTCCTCTTTTTTAAATAGCCAATAGTGTTTAGCTTACCTCACTAATGCTAAGCTGTACTTGACAGTTAGTACCATAGATTTTTATGATGTTGTGGGCGAGACACTTCAGATTCCAGAGAGCATCTGATTGGACAGAAAATCTGATGAGAAGCTGAAGTGCAGAATGATGTCATCAGAATGGTTGATCCGTATTGTAGAGAGAGACTGTATATTTTGAATGCATGTATCTTCTAACTGCGAATTTTGTCATTGTTTCGGAGTGCATTAGCTTATAGATAACCTTAAGGCTAAGATATACTAAAAGCCACAAAACTTCATTTTGATTTCATGGGGACTTTAAGAAAAACATGTGCCTCCTATTTATATCTGTATTTGTATCTGGAATGGAATACACTTGCATTATTTGATATGTCTTACACCGACTGTTCATTTGGACCAGTAAAGGCCAAAATTTTGCACTACACAGTGCTGTCATCTAAAATAAGCTTCACAAGATACATGGGCCTATATAGTGTATATTTTTTAACCACTCGTGAGGTCTGGTGGAGTCTCTAGTGAGCACTGGAAGCTTCCAGGAAAAAAAACACACCAGTGTTTACCAGTGCAGTTGGCTGGAAAGACGCTGGAAAGACGCTTCATGAAGCTACGGATATGAAATATGAAATATTTCAAAGGAAAATGAGGGGAGAGGCACATTTACATAATATTGACCTTTTATTTGTCTTTCATGAAAACATAATCAGTTATACAGTTAAATTCAGCACAGGGGTTAATTGTACTGTCAGACTGGCATAGACCTATAGTGTTCTCATCATTAATTTTTCATAAATTTGTAACTGTTAAAATGAGAGATTTAGCAAAAAAAAAAAAAAAAAAAAAAAAAAAAAAAAAGTCTCAGTAGAAAATGATGGAGGAAAGCAGAGGGACGAGCAGGAGGAGGAAACTCAGTGTATTGCTCTCAGCACTGTTACCTGAGGAATTCCCTGTGTTACACAGATTCCCCTCACAACACTGCACATCTGTACCTAATCCCATACTTTTATTGAGTGTAGCCAAGTCACAAACACTTTTGGTTGCACATCCTTCCACAGATATTGTAAATCCAGGTGCACTAACTGAGAGAAAGAGAGAGAGAGAGAGAGAGAGAGAGAGAGAGAGAGAGAGAGAGAGAGAGAGAGAGAGATTAACTTTATGAGACCAAAAAAGAACAAACGACTGCTTTATAGCTGCTATAACATAAGTAAAAACAGGAAGTAACTTCTTTCACAAACATTAAATGTAACTAAACAGATAAACGTTTGTTGTGGTATAAACACGTTGTCTTTTATTCTGTACTTGAGGGAATATTATACTACAGGTCTGGAATTTGTTTGTGTATATTTTGTGTAAGTTGTACCTGTTATATTAATGCAACGATCTTCATTTCCTACACAGTCCACAGTTTCTGTGATAAATATGAACATGTATGTAAATCAGCACATGAACAAAGATCCAGTGAGCCCATGTCATGTTTGAGAGAAATGCATACAGTGGTGCTTGAAAGTTTGTGAACTCTTTAGAATTTTCTTTATTTCTGCATAAATATGACATAAACCATCATCAGATTTCCACACAAGTCCTAAAAGTAGACAAAGAGCACAAAGCTAAACAAATGAGACAAAAATATTACACTTGGTCATTTATTTATTGAGGAAAATGATCCAACATTTCATATCTGCGAGAGGCAAAAGTATGTGAACCTCTGGGATTAGCAGTTAATTTGTAGGTGAAATCAGAGTCAGGTGTTTTCAATCAGTGGGATGACAATCGGGTGTGAGTGAGCGCTCTGTTCTGTTTAAAGAACTGGGATCTATCGAAGCCTGAGCTTGTTTGTGGAAGTGTATCATGGCACGAACAAAGGAGTTTTCTGAGGACCTCAGAAAAAAAAAAAAAGAGTTGTTGAAGCTCATCAGACTGGAAAAGGTTACAAAACCATCTCTAAAGAGTTTGGACTCCACCAATCCACAGTCAGACAGATTGCGTACAAATGGAGGAAATTCGGGACCATCGTTACCCTCCTCAGGAGTGGAGACCAACAAAGATCACCCCAAGCGCAAGACGTGTAATAGTCCACAAAGTCACAAAGGAACCCAGGGTAACTTCTAAGCAACTAAAGGCCTCTCTCACATTGGCTAATGTTAATGTTCATGATTGCTGAAGTTATTGCTGCACAAGGGGCTCACACCAGACACTGAAAGCAAGGTTCACATACTTTTGCCACTCAGAGATATGTAATATTGGATCTTTTTCCTCAACAAATAAATAAAAAGTATAATATTTTTGTCTCATTTGTTTAATTGGCTTCTCTTTATCTACTTTTAGGACATGATGATGTTTTATGTCATATTTATGCAGAAATATAGAAAATTCTAAAGGGTTCACAAACTTTCAAGCACCACCGTACATATATTTGCAGGAATGTTGATTGTCGTCACTCACTACAGATTAACGATGTGTGTAATTTTCACCTGATGCGTTGATGATGCAGGGACCTCCCCGACAATCCCTGGCACACGTCTCTCCAGCACAAGTGTAACACTTCTGTCCATTGGCGGGCTGATTTGTTAGAGCTTAACACACAACCCAACAAATAGATGAACACATTTTCAATGTTCATTTTCTTGCGATGTTCCAAATTTTTACATGAAACCGAAACATACCTGATTTTCCTGCTGGCACATTTCCATTATTTCCATTTTTTTTTTTTTTACAATTTTTTATAAATTGTATATTTAACATTACTAATTATTGTTGTCTCTTAAATACTAGTCACTCAGTTAGTACACTCATCTCTGCCATGTTACTGACCATACTGATTAAAAAGAAAAAACAACTGAAACTGCTAAACACAAAATGTCACCCTTGCCTACACTTTTAAAAAGGGTTCTTCACCCGTCCCTCTGGGAGAGCTCTTTAAATGTTCTATGTGGAACCCTACACCAACCCTACAGCTCTTGGTTCTACCTGGCAGTGTTTCATTGTTGCAGAGGTCAGTAGTGCAGCACTTCATATTGACGTCTATTAGCAGATTTGCTACGTTTATACTCCTGTTGACACACAGTGCAGCTGCCATGCAAGACTTCACACTGATGTTCTTAAACGTACCACCTGCAGAAGACAGCTGAATAAAGATCACGTGTTTCTCATGCAGATTCTCGAGAAGCGTACTTGATATTTCTTTCTGATGATTTCTTCTTACCTATGTTCGTGGTGGTGGTCATGCTGCCGCACTGTTCTGGACAACTCATCACCTTGGCTTCACAACTTCCCGATGGACCAGGTGCGCACAGGTAACACTGCAGTGCGAGCGCTAGGGGATAACAGCAAGATGGCACGGAAATACCATTACGCTGCGGTTATAACTGACGTCTTCAGGACACAGGAGTTTAGGCGCTGATAAAAAAGCTTACTGTTAAACGAACAATCAAAATCTTCAACTCTGACTGATTTCATCCATGCTGTTCATTCGATATTAAAGAATGCTTCATATGTAATGTAGATATTACTTTATTAATATTTGTTTTTTATACACTATGGTCAGGTGTCCACAGACTTTTGGCCATATAGTGCAATAACCGGAACTAACCTGTTTCACAGACATAATAAATGTAACTATAAATGGATAAAAAAAAATTATAGCTCATAAAAATATAAATAAAAAAATAGTTAACCATTGGTCAGTTGCAGTGCTGTAAGAGGATTTAAACACTTCAGGGACGTTCAGCTTCAGGGTGGTAACAGTAACTCTTCATCACACCACCCCGCATGTTGATTATTTTCTAATAATAGCATGCCACGGCAGTGAACACACACCGAATTTCTTAAACTGTGACTGATTTCTGAACGATGATCCTTTAACTAGACTGTAATTAAGCTACGACCAACAAACATGGGCTTACTGTGGTGTCAGTAAAACCCTCGATAAATGAACTAAAGAACCTAGAGACTTTGTAGCGCAACTAATTACAGCTAAACATCAGCATTTCAACAAATCAGTGTGTACCTGTAGAGAAAAGCAGGCAGCTGAGTATCAGTGCGACCTGCAGATCCATTGCTGAAGGACTCATGATCCTGAGAAAGTGATGGAGGGAGCAGATGAGATTTAATATTTAACATGTCGAGCAAGGCGTGGTTTCTTCTGTAGCCATGTTAACATTCGAAACTTTCGCCTTCGACTCGCGTTATTAATGCCTCGACTGAAAACTCATTTTCCTCAAATAAACAAACAAACAAACAAATAAATAAATAAGTAAATAAATAAATAAATGGAAAGTATAGATTTTTTTTGTCCTTAAGGGCAAAATACACAAGAAGCGAGGAAAATCCTTCCAATAATAAAAATAAATAACAGACATTAAACATGTACAGGTGAACGGTATTTCAATTTTATAAATAAAATATTATTAATAGTATAAAAAAAAAAAAAATTTCTCTAAACAGCAAATAACACTGGCATTTATTTAAAATCTTCTTTATGTTGGAATGCTCCTAGTTTCTCCTAGAGGGTTGTCCTCACACAAATATTGACATTTTATAAACACACACCTTCATGTATATGGAATATGGGACAACTTTCAGTGTTGGTTGTGTTTCTATACTCTTTGTTATTTAAAACCTCTTATAACTCGTGTTTACATCAATGCCCATGTGCAGCAGCATACTGTAATGAAATGCACATATAAAATCACATAATCACAAAATTTTTTATGTCTGATTTTCCATTTAAAGACAAAATACAATCTGTAGCTTTCAGATGCTGCTGTAGAGGAACTTCAGTTCATGCTATAAAAGTGTGCTGGAGTCGAGAATAAAGCTAAAATGGCGTATTGTTACCCTTCAGTACTCTAATATGTTTCCCACTCAGTCTTTCTACTCTTTATTCTTCAATCTGTTTAAACTGTTTATCAGCATTACCAGGCTGAGATAAAGCCTCACATGACCTTCATGTCCATTACCTCAGGCAAAAAGCTCTATCAACCAACACGTAACTGTATTATAGTGAAGACAAAATTCACTCAAACAGCATTTATAGATATTTGGTTTCATTTGAATATAGAAACACTTCCTCAATCGTTTAACGTTAAGATTGCCTGTGGTTTTTCTTCTTCTTCTTCTTGGACTCAGTATTTTTCCAATGATACTACTTTATATGTCATTTCTTAGAATTATTAAATTAGATTTTTATCTGCTTTTGTGCATATTTTTAATGCTGTTGGTTTAAAAAAAGTTGCAGAGTGCCATTCTCAGCCATTTTAACTGACCACGCCCACTACTCATGAATATTCAAATGTAAACCTCTCATTAATATTCAGTGCTTAATAGCCTGCTTAGAGAAAAGAGCCTGTACAGCTATATAAACAGATGTCTTATGTAAAATATTATGTACTGATATGTATTTAATATGTATGACATCCGTTTTTATTTTTCCGCATGATTAATTTATTTTCATATTTTAATGTTTACGATCTAATTCATATTTACATCATTTATATTCACACAGTTATTTTTTCACACGTAGGACTGTCCACTAGTCATGAATATTTAAAGCACACTTCAAAGTTAAGCTCATCTTACGTGAGAGAATGAGACTCGTACTAAAACTTAACGATGATCCTTATGCCGCGATGCTTCCGGAAAAGTCGGCCCAGCTCGTTAATATTCATTAGTTGACTCTTGTTATCTTATGGCGGTGTTAAAGTTTAGAAATTGAAGTAAATACTGCACGATGAAAACAGAAGCATCTGCACAGCTATGAAAATGGACATCATCTTTAAATTCAGTCTTTGGTCAACCGTAATGTACTGAATATTATTTCTCTGCATGTTATTGGTTAGTCTGCCATCTTGAGGCGAAACCTCTGGGTGAAAGAGATGAAGAACCGCCAACACTAAGCAGTTGGTCTCCGATCAGTTTATTTTCTTGGTTTCATTTGAAGTTTTAAATGTCTGAGCAAGAAAAAAAAAAACTTCATTAGTGATTTACAAGCAAAAGTGTAATCCATGCTGTGGTGCATGTTCATTTCATACACACACCATCACAAAACATTGCGACATGACGGACAAAAGGGGAAAAAAATGGAGTTCCTCAACTGACAACAGCTTCTCATCATAAACTGACATTTCTGTTTCTCATTTTGAAATCCTGCACTAGATCGAGACTTCTGTGGGAATCTGGGAAAATCTGTCAGATCTCTGTACAGCTAAATGACGACTTTAGCTTCAATTTCAAAACCTTGTTAGCTAAGTGGGATTTCCTCACATTTTGATGAACAGCTATGGATAGCTACTGAATTAGATTAGTTGTAATGTCTGTGATGCTCCTGCTCTGTCACATCAGCATCAAAACAGAGAAGAGAGCTTACACACTCTATACAGATGGTGTGTCTGGATGTTTAAATGACCAGATGAAAAAGATGAGAAATTCATTTCCATACAGATGTTAGCATGAACAGAGATCAGTAGAGATGTAGAGATGATGATGATGATGATGATGAGGCTTGTGTGACTTTTACCTCAGGTGATGAGACAGAGACTGATGTGGATGGTTCTGATAGCCGAAGTGAGAATTCATTTCCTGCTTCAAACTTATAATTCTTTACAATTTGCCAGTAATGTTTTTTGTTTTTTTTGTTTTGTTAATCGGTAGATTAGGTGATAAATATAGAGGTAAATAGGCACGGCATCTTTCAGTGCAATTGGAATGAAAAGTTTAGATGAAATTTTCTCTGTTTTCTTTTTTGGGGGAATTTAAATGCTACTTACTACTTTTATGCTTATGTCTAGTTGAGAAACATGCAAATGTGAACGTGAAGCCTGTAGTTTATCTATATAGTAGAACATTTCATAATATGACCAGATGAAGGGTTTTCCCAGGATGACATTTCAGTAGAAGAGGATGGAGGAGAGCAGAGGGACGAACATGAGGAGGAAACTCAGTGTGAAGCTCTCAGCACCGTTACACAGGTCCCCCTGACAGCAATCCACATCTGTTATGATGAGCCCATGTGCCCTTAGTAGAGTCGTATTGCAGATGTTCTTGGTTGTGCATCCTTTCAAGGTCATTACATTAGGTCCTTGAGCGACTAAAACAGAAAGAGAAAAAATAGGAATGAGTAGACGGCTCTAAAAAGAGCAGTGAGCCCGTTTCCATTCATGATGTTCACAATGTTCACTCTGTTCATTCCGTTATACATCAGTTATCATGTTAGGTCAGGTCACATGATCACACACAATCACCTAACAGCAACTTATAGTATATAGTCCAACATTTTCTTCAGTTCCCCTTTTACAACTTTAGTTCCTACCTGCAATTAGTTTCCATTTACTTCCCATTTAACACACAAAAAAGGAAGAAACGTATAACCGTGGTTTCTTATTCTGTCCTCTCATTAAATGGAAGGAAGTAGCAGAGATCGGTGGTGCCTCTGGTGAGTGGTCATGATTATTTAGTACTGTTAGTTTGCTTTGGAAATCTGCTAATGAAGGTAGCACCTTCATTAGGCTCTAGGTAGCACCTTCATTAGGCTCTAGGTAGCACCTTCATTAGGCTCTAGTCTATACATTATGGCTACTGAGTCATTCTCAGAATATGCTGACGAACATGTCCCTTCGTATTGGTCATGGCATAGTTAAAAATGGTTTGACTGTTTATTATTGTGTATCTTTTTAAAATTTTCTTTGAAACAGCCAAGAGCTAGAAAAATAGTCGTACCTCTTGCCAATTGTACTCTTTTTTAGATATGAAAAAAAAAAAAAAATCCTTATTTATTTTAATGTCACAGGCTGAACATAAGTATAAGATCTATCCCATAGCATAAACATTTCATGTCATTGTTGGTATTTGGTTACCAGGTGAGATCCACTTCACGCCCTATATTTTTCCCCCGATGTTTTTTTCTGGATAATTTAGATGCATCATTCCAGACGCTCCAAAATGACCAATGACACCAATAACAAATATTGATTAAAGGTGTATTTTTTTTCCCGAAAGATCTCAAAGCACACGAGTCATTAGCAACACCAGCATCAATAAATTATTCTATTAACATACAGTAATGTGCAAAAATTTTAGGCACCCTATTTGTTTAGTACAAACTTTGTTATAGATTTTTTACTTTATTTTATGACGTCTACATGATCAAGTCGGTATAAAAACATTTTAGATTCCCAAACATTAGTTTTTTACCACAAAATTAAATGTCACAGAAAAATGTTTGTATGTCATTAAAGAAAGCAGCATATTACATAAGAGACACTTTTCAGACAGTAAACACAATGAAGGCTGCTGGGTTTCGCTGCAAAAATAAGAAGCGAGTGTGAAAGTCAAAGTGTCCAGAAGAACTGTGTCTGGTTCTGCAAGATGCTCAATAAAACTTACCAGCTCACTTCCTTATAAAACTGCACTAATTGTACCGGAGACTACTATTTTTATTTTTATTTTTTATTTTTTTTGTCACACGAAATATTGACTTTGTTTCATTTACTACTGTTTACTGCTCTTTATGTTTTTTTTCTTTCTTTTAAATGTAGAAACATTTAATTTCATTATTTTAAAGGCATCTTTGCTCCACAGCATTTCTTTGCATGTGCCTAAAACTTTTGCACAGTACTGTAAATATTTTTTTTAATTGTTTACCTGGATTTCTGTAAAGTTGCTTTGTGACAATTCTCAAAAACACTATATGAATAAAATTGAACTCTGGGGACTTAAAGTAAGATCAAGAAAAAGATCAAGATTATTAGTTATTACACCAGAACCATTCTTTCCCTTTTGAAATGGATAAAATTCATAAGATTCACATGAGTTTTTCACCTGTTGCAGTGATACAGCGATCTTCTGCTCCCTCACAATGCAGTTTTTGAGAGCAGTCATTCTCATTACAGGTGTAACACCTTCTCCCGTTGATGGGCTGCTGCGGCATAACTTAATAAAGAAATAAATTACATAAAAAGATATCAACACGTCTCATACGTATGTAACCAAAATTATAAATGGTTAATCTTTTCTTCTTATCTTTACTCTTGTTCTCTTACAATGTATTACTGAGCATAATAAGAAACATGCAAGACATTTCAATATCACACAGCAGTCCAAATTAAAGGGGGACTAAATGTGGAAGAAATCAGATGATCACTGGTAGGTCCTTTATATGTGTTTATAAACATGTGACTTTTGTGGATGGCAGTAAAAATGCAGAAGTGAATATTTAATCCTCTATCTGAATAAAAAAAAAAAAAAAAAAAGCTTCGTTTTACCTGGCAGGGTTTTGTTGTTGCAGAGATAAGTACTGCAGCATTGGGTATTGTTGGCGATTTTCACCACACCGATATTCATACTCGCGTTTACACACTGCTCTGGCGATCCGCAAGAAAAATCGTAATCCTCTGCACGGAGCGCTAGGCCAGATACACCACTTACGAGATCTGAAAAAGTTTCAAGATTTGTGTAATCATAAAAAACTTCTATGTCAAAGTATATAATAGGCAGAAAAACTCTAATTTGGTAAAAATCATATTTTTCCTTTTTGTTCAGAATTCAGAGAAGCACACAAAATATCTAAAGGATGTTCAGTTAGATGTTCTTATACTTACAGATGTCCACCGAAGTGGTTGTACTGGCACACATATAGGCACACTCTGTGTATATTGGTTCATACGTTGTGTAATCGTACGTAGATGGATAACATTGCAGCGACAGTGCTAAAGGGAAACGAGAATAAAAACAGAGCAGTTACACAACACACACCAAGGAATTCGTCACTAACTCACGCTAACTTAATGAATCGTCAGCTCGTGTACCTCCTGAAGAAATCATGCAGACGAGCAGCAGTGTAACCTGTGTCCTCATCGTTGCTGGACGGAAAATGTTGAGAAGATGAAGCCGGTTAGATTTAATATAAATATGATATGAAATGGTGTGCAGTTTTATAATAATTCACAGTGGGCTGGGTTTAATGGGTGGGGCCAGGTATGCGTGACTATACCATACTATATAAAGTATTCTTTATACTTCTCCATTTCCTCAAAATTCCTTCACCACTTCCATAATATTACAATTGGAGAATATAAAAGAATTATATAGAAGAATTATATATCCTTAGAAGAATAATGATGTAGTGGTGGTAAAAAAGTTTGATATTTGTTTCAGTTTTTAAAAGCTAAATTTTTACATTTAATTAAAAATCAGTAAGTAATATCAGAAATAGCACCATCATTTGTAAAATTATGGTGCTATTTCTAGGAGCGGAAAGTATCAGACTAAATTAAACTTAAGATATATACAGTCATGTGTACGTCTTAAGTTTAATGTACATGTGATTTGATAGAGCGTATCACCTTTATTAATAGGCACTGTTTCAAAGAGGATCAAATGTTTGCTTGTCCAAATATGTCAAAAAAGCCAACAATTTCCATGGGGTGTACTTTCACATGACTGTATATTTGGTAGTGGTTGTTAATTTCCCTATTCTCCTGTGTCTTGCATTCGGGCAGTTGGGATTTGTTGTAAATTTGCACTGTCAAAAAGGTCACACATCAACAAAAAATATCTGAGCCCGGTCAATATGAGCCACATGATTTGATTTCATGTGGTGTCTTTTTTTTTTTTTTTTTTTTTAAATTACTCAGACAGTAGAAAATCTTCCATTTTTCAGTTGAATTTACCAAAAATCTGATATAAGCTTTCTATTTGAACATAGCTTTGAAAAGTTTCCTTGGAAAACCATTATCTAAATTATAATATATATAAGATATAATGATATAGGACAATGACCGTACTGAAATACTGTACTCTGGACAAATAATAACCTCTTCTTTAAAATGTCTTGTAGTAAAAAAACCTCTGTTCTGAATTCCTCAGTGGATGATGAGGCAAATTCTTATTGTGACTTATTTGATTTTTATTGATTGATTGAATTTATTTATTGATTCTGATTTATTTTTGATTATGAAGTAAATCAGAATAATGTGATTACATAACACTACAAGTCATTTGCAGTAGAGTTAATCATGTTGGAAAACATCGAGTGACTTACATTGTCATGGGGTTGTGATTGGGTCATTTATTATTTCATATCAAAAAATGATTGTTGTTATCAATGATATAAAAAATGATGTGTTGTTTCCGAGCTCATTTTCATCGAGCTCCAAAATGGAAATTTACTTCCACTTTTTGAAAATCTAAAAGGGCAATTCATAGTAATAATTTATCTTCTAAAATTCTTCTTAATGGTGTTTTTTTTTTGTCTTAAAAAATAAAATTAATACTAGGCCTATATTATTTTATTATTACGTTTTCAAATATAATATAAGTTTCAGCTGCCTATACTTAACCTAAGTTAATAAGTTAACTCTTTACACTATTAATTAAATGTCAGTATCTGTTTACACTGTTTTGGGAAGTGTGATGACACACTTCAGTAAAACAGGGAACATCAGAGAAACCACAGTACTAAACATAAACACCCACATATTCATATATATAAAAGAATCCTGAAGCAAACATACATCAACAAACCCACAGTTAATAAAGTATCTGACTCTGAAAATGTTTTTCACCAAAAATCTTTGGCATGAAATGTTTGAAAAATCATTAATAGTCATCATGTGTAGATCAACTGGGTGAAAATCAATTGTGTAGACGTGTGTATTGGCATAAAGTACGGTCGAGTTGCTTGTATCCATAGTTGAATCAGATTTATTGGCTTTAGCGTGAAAATCTCACATGCAATGAGGTCAATAGATTTCTATATGAGGAAGGAAGACAAATGAAACTTCCTCCTTATTGTGTGAAATATAATTAATATCCTCAAAACTTGAATATAATCAAAGTTACTTCACTGAGAGATCTGTTTACAGTTCCTACATGTAAATATAACAGTTACCACCCATTGTTGGACTAGTGCTACAGTAATTACAATATACAGTACATGTCTATTGGTAGAAACATCCTAATTGAAAGCTAATTGGCAAACGGAATAATTAAACATGCATATGCATTATTTCTAAGAAAGGACAACCTCTGATAAGAAATGTGTAACACACACAGACATGAACATGAACATTTTATACTTCTAACTCATCAATATATGAATGAGTAAAGGGCAGACAGTGAATTAAACATATATTATTATATACAGTATATTGTATATATTGTATTGCCAGCATGTTGCTGCAAGAATAGTCCTAGTTGTAATGTTCACATTAATAGCTGTAAATTTGATTTAATTTAACAATACGGCTTCCAACCTCATCATTCTTCAGCTTGTAAAATAGCACTTAATCCACATCCCATTAACATTTTATGTTTTTATATTGTGCACAGACATTTAACGGTGTTCCCACATGCTTTTAATTTGTTATTGTGATTTATCGAAATAACTAAATAATGTTTTTTTTTTGGTTAATTCGGTGCACTCTCTTGTACAGAAAACATGCCTGTGGTTTGAAGGATAAGCTGACCAAGCACTCATCTGTTACACCTACAGCTCATTTTCATTATTATGTCCTCACTGTGTGCACTCTATCTAACGTTGAATACAGCCCTTAAAGCCTACATTATACAGTCAGGTCCATAAATATGTAGACATTGACAACGTTATTGTTATTTTAGTTGGTTACCACAGTACAATATAAAATTTAATAATGAATATGACCTTAAAGTGCAGACTTTCAGTTTCAAATTCCGGGTATGTAGTACATCCAGTAAGGGGGAATGGTGAAAGAATTACAGCAAGGGACCAAAAGAAATTGGACAATTAATTAATTAATTAATATAATAGAATCAATATAAATGAATTCATTCATTTTTAATACTTGGTTGCAAATCCTTTGCAGTCTGTCTGAGGTCTGGAACCCATACACATCACTAGATGCTGGGTTTCTTCCCTGGTGATGCTGTGCCTGGATTTTACTACAGCTGTCATCACTTCCTCCTTGTTCTTGGCATTTTGCCTTCAGTTTTTCCTTCAACAAGTGGAACGCAGCTCAACTGGAGTGAGGCCAGGTGACTGACTTGGCCACTGCAGAACATTCCACTTCTTTGCCTTAAAAAAGTCTCGGCTTGCTTTCAAAGTGTGCTTCAGGTCATTGTCCATCTGCGTTATGAAACGCTGTCCAGTGAGTTTCGAAGCATTTGGCTGAATGTGGGCAGATAATGTAGCCCTTTTCATTTCAGGATTCATCCTGCTGGTTTTGCCAGCAGACACATCATCAATAAATACAAGGTAACCAGTTCCACTGGCAGCCATACACACCCACACCATAAGATGAGGTGGTACTTCCCTTATTAGTACTAGTTCTCCATACACTAGTTCTCCCTTCTCCATATTCTTCTCTTCCCATCATTCTGCTACAAGTTGATCTTTGTCTTCTCTCTCCATTGGTTGTTGCAGAACTGTACAGGTGTTTTTGTACTCAGATGTTTTTGGGAAACTCTCATCTAGTCTTAGGGCAGATATAAAAAGTGCTGTAACTCCTACACTGTTCACCCAATTTGGATGTAGATATCCGTACATTAAAGTTGAAAGTCTGCACTTTGATCACACATTCGTGATGAATGAATACAGTTTTACTGACTTTTTGAAGATTGAAAAATATGCCCATAAAACCTTTTTTTTTCCTGAAGGCATGTAAGGTCATGAGCTCACAGATATGCTAAATATGCTAAATATGGCAGCAATATGTGGAAGTGAACTGACAATTAAGAGAGGAAATACACGTGCTTAGCAGCCAACTTGACGGTTCAACAAACCCCCAAAACCTCCCCAATGTATGAAAGGTAATTTTAAAAAAAGAAAAAAAAGAATGCAGGCTGTTCCCTTAATTAGTGGTCATGATAACCATCGGGATACCTCTGGTGGACAAGTGGTGCAATTGCATGGGCTGGTGTTATACAGTAGGTGGGCAGTTCCTTTCATAACACAAAAAACACAATGGACCAACACCAGCAGATGACATTGCACCCCAAATCATCACAGACTGTGGAAACTTAACACTGGACTTCAAGCAACTTGGGCTATGAGCTTCTCCACCCTTCCTCCAGACTCTAGGACCTTGGTTTCCAAATGAAATACAAAACTTGCTCTCATCTGAAAAGAGGACTTTGGACCACTGGGCAACAGTCCAGTTCTTCTTCTCCTTAGCCCAGGTAAGACGCCTCTGACATTGTCTGTGGTTCAGGAGTGGCTTAACAAGAGGAATACGCCAACTGTAGCCAAATTCCTTGACACGTCTGTGTGTGGTGGCTCTTGATGCCTTGACCCCAGCCTCAGTCCATTGCTTGTGAAGTTCACTCAAATTCTTGAATCGATTTTGCTTGACAATCCTCATAAGGCTGCGGTTCTCTCGGTTGGTTGTGCATCTTTTTCTTCCACACTTTTTCCTTCCACTCAACTTTCTGTTAACATGCTTGGATACAGCACTCTGTGAACAGCCAGCTTCTTTGGCAATGAATGTTTGTGGCTTACCTAGTGAACCAAACTGAGAGACCATTTTGAAGGCTCAGGAAACCTTTGCAGGTGTTTTGAGTTGATTAGCTGATTGGCATGTCACCATATTCTAATTTGTTGAGATAGTGAATTGGTGGGTTTTTGTTAAATGTGAGCCAAAATCATCACAATTAAAAGAACCAAAGACTTAAACTACTTCAGTCTGTGTGCACTGAATTTATTTAATACACGAGTTTCACAATTTGAGTTGAATTACTGAAATAAATGAACTTTTCCACGACATTCTAATTTATTGAGATGCACCTGTATGTGGATGTTGCAGCTTAAAGTTTAAATACTTTGATAATTGATCTACAAGCAGAAGTGTAATCTATAACTCAGGTAGCATGAAAACAAATGAAGAAAATCTTAACAACCAAAAATAATCTTATATTTCTATTACATGTGTACTTCCATTTCAATTTTTGCATTAAATAAAGCTTTAAAGGAGTTTCATCAGCTCTGAGCTCAGTAGAAGAGGATGGAGGAGAGCAGAGGGACGATCATGAGGAGGAAACTCAGTGTGAAGCTCCCGGCACCGTTGCACAGGTTCCCCTGACAACACGTCACATTTGATATGCCTAATCCTGTGACGCTTATTGGTTCAGATGTAACACAGAGGTTGTTGGACGCACATCCTTTCATGGTCACGGTATTGCTCTCTTGTTGAACTGAGAGAGAGAGAGAGAGAGAGAGAAAAAAGAATTAATAGATAATTAAATAGTAAGTTATGGAAGGAGTCTCCTACATAAAGTTCTCGGAAAGACTTCAGGACAGATGAGCTTATGCAAGAATGAACCTTGCGCTCACTCTAGTACGTTTGTGTTACTATAGTAACAGCTCCTGCACAGGAACTTGTATAACAGAACTTCAACATAAAGACTAATAATTGTTCACCTGATGCACTGATGCAGCGATCTTCTATTCCTGTACAGCTCACTGTGCTTGTGCAGTTGTCAGCAATACAGCTGTAACACTTTCTCCCATTGGCAGCCTGCTCTGGAAGAGCTTAATAGAGAAATAAAATCAAACAAACAGCTCATTGTGTCTCATATATCAACAAGAAGTACTCTAATAATATGTCCAACAATAATCTGGAGATAAACTATAATGTAGTGTAAAATTTAAAAGCCTTTTGCTCTTTCAGGTATACGACACACTGATCAAGAAGAACTGTCAAAGATTACATCATTTTTTAAAAGTAAAATAAAAAAGATCAAATCTATCTCAGATTTAAAGATAAAGAAATTGAAAGTAAATGACGATAAAAACAGAAACGTGGCAACTTTCAGGAGTGCTTTGTTTTACCTGGCAGTGTGTCACTGTTACAGTTGTCAGTGTTGCAGCATTTGCCATTGTTGGTCACTTTCACCACTCCCAGGTTCAGGCTTCCGCTTACACACCCTTCTGCCACGCTGCAAGACTTTATATAATAATTTGTCACTGTTGTACCACCTACAGAACATTTTGAAGACCAATGTCTCAAAATGATAGAGATTTCAATTACATACAGCAGTGTTTCAACTAGCACAACGTTCTATGTCAAGATCACATATAAAAATAAAAAAATATCAAAACTAAGGATTGACCAGAAATTAGTGGCTGTGAAAATATGGTTTCACATCCACACACACTTACTCGTGTACACAGAAGCGGTTGTAGTGAGACACTGATCTGGACAGGTTCTCTGTACGCTACATGTTCCAGATATTGATGATACACACTCTTTACAAGTCAGTGACAGCGCTGAAGAAACAAGAGAATGAAAATGTAAAACAGAGCCAGTGAAGGAAAATAAATTGTACACCCTAGATTTATTTCCTCTATTCAAAATGTGAGCTTCATTACCTTCAGAGAAAAGCATGCAGGTGAGCAGATGGGCTTAAAATGTGAATAGGGTCTGAGAGGAAGCCTGTTTTTTTATAGTGATGTATGATGGGGTGTGTGTATGGAGGGATTTATTTCACATAACCAAATGTGCTTTAGGCTTTGTTTCCTTAAAAGTGATGGGGCTTAACATTCTTTTTCTTGACAGTCACCATTCATTCATTCATTCATTCTATTCATTCATTTACCTGCAGTGACTGCTTTATCCTGCTCAGCGTCACCACTGAATTTTAAATGAAATGTTCAGCAGTGTTCACACAGGATCGGTGTTGTCTATGTAACATGCAACCTTTTTCTATTACTCTGAGCCTCAGTATATAATTGTAGGGCAAACTTCTGGGTTACGCATGTAACCCCGTTCCCTGAGAAGGGAACGAGATATTGCGTGAGCTTCACACTGTGGGAAGCGCCTCTGTGCATCGCCCCCCTTTAAAATAATCACATTTTGTTGCTTTTCAGCCTGAAATGAAGACGGACACAGTTTTTTACCTATAGAGTCAGAAGCTTCTCTGAGGCTGACTCTAAGGGCTCGAATGGGGTGCCTGACAGACCTTCCAGGATTACAGAAAGGTCCCAGGAAGGTATGTGTGGTCTGCAGATGGGCCTCAGCAGCCTGACACCACACATAAACCTCAAAGTTAGAGGATCCTGCCCCACAGAGGCTCCATCAATTGCAATCGAGGGAAAGACATACAGACGTGACCTCGGCCACAGCCCCTGCCTCGGCAGGATGTCTGCCCCCACATTCCGGTTGCCCAGAATGTACATTGCACTCACTGACAAAAACTTTCCTTCCACCCAGAGAAGTACTAGTTGCGCCTGCCTGAACAGGGGGCGCGAACGTAACCCTCCCTGGTGGTTGATATACGAGACCACCGCTGTATTGTCTGTCACAACTAACATGTGGTGACCTCTCAACTGAGGAAGAAAGAATTTAAGTGCTAGTGTAACGATTGTTGTCCCCTATGTGGCCTTAACACATCCCACACAACCGTCACAAGCTTTAAATAGACGACATACGCAAGACTCTGGTTGTCTGTTCTTTCTTTTATTCTCCGCAGCAATGATGATCGTGTCTGAGGAATACATCAAAATGTATTATTACACAGGGGTGAAAACACTGCAGACATAAACCACTGAAATAAGAAAAACATAAAATAAACAAACTCACTCTCATTAAGGGTAACTGTGTGTTTTCCATTTAGTCATCTGAAGCTACATCGGCAGCAGCACATTAATTTCACCGCATGAGACACGAGGCACAACGATAATTACTCAACAAAGTTTCCGTCGGACATATAAACCCATCCAACTCACTGTACATTTGTTGATATAATCACTACAAACGTTTACATTGGAAAAACTCATATTAAACACACTTTTATCACCTTTTTTAAACACTATAAACAGGAGAGAAGAGAAACACGCTTACCCGCAGCAGTGTCAGCCATTTTCTGCTGAACTACAGTAGGTGTGCATGGACAAAATAATGAATGTCTGCAATGCATTAACCACTAGGGGGCACCAAAACACCATTTGATTTAATTTACCCTCTAATTTCATGTAATTCAACACCATGAATATCATTAGAATTATTGTTCTTTTTAACTCCGTTACACTAGAAATACGCCCTGCATTTCTAGACAATTTATATGTCAGTCCAGATGAGGGCCGCTCCAGAGACCGTGAGCTGGACGGCTGTCTAAGACCACGCCCCAGCCAGTGAGGGAGGCGTCTGTCATTACCTTCTTGCTATAAGGAGACGCCCCTAGAGTGTGACCTGATGCTAGAAACCGGGGATACCTCCAAATTCTCAGAGCATGTAGGCATCGCCGTGTGACACTGATTATTCTTAGGGGTTTCGTCCTCGGATGATTAGGCAGGCCTATAAATAGGCATGATTTTACACAGACTTCAGATACCGGTCGAGCGCGGAGGCGCTTCCCACAGCGTGAAGCTCACGCAACACTGAGTTCCCTTAGAAAGGGAACAGATCCATTTTCATCCTACTTGTGCTAAATTAAGCATGATTTCTGAGCAAAAATACAATCCAATCTTTGCTTTGCATGTGGCTTTTCACCATTAGTTTGAAAAGAAAAACGCCAAAACACTTCAGAAGTTTCCTGTTTACAATAAATACATAATAGTCAGGTTTAGCCCGGTTCAGTGCTTTGATTTAAATTTCCTGAAGTCTTTACAAGGAGGTGATGGAAGGATTGCCTCTGACACAACTTTTTTTGAGTGTGTTGAGGGCATCAGATTGTAAATTTGAATATCTTTTCTTTGTACTTTTGCCAGTTAATTAAAGTTTGAAATCGCAGATTTTTGTTTTTATTGCACTTTAGAAAAAATCCCAACTTTTATGGGAATGGGGTTAGTACAATAAACCAAACATAAGATTATTAAGCCTATTTCTAGACATACTTTACTATTTCTAGGCTTTACAGTGGCCTACACTAATATTGGCCACTCTTGGTAAATATGAGTACAGAAGGCTGTGAAAATTTGTTTTTATTGTTTAACCTTTTGAACTTTTGTTAAAAAAAAAGACAAAAATACTCTGCTCTCATGGATATCAAACAATTGCAAACACAACACAGGTTTATATTAAAAAAAATCTTATAAAAAATACAGAAAAAATATATTTGAAGTATATTCCCACTGATATTTTATTTTATTTTTATTTATTTATTTATTTATTTTTTAGTACACCTTGGTGACTAGGAACAGGAACTTGTTCAAACATGACTTCCAGTTTCACAGGGGTATAAATATGAGGTAACACATAGGCCAAATTCCCTTAGTCATTCATATCATAACAATCTACTCTACTCATCCAAAAACAAACTCAAGCGTCTTCAGTTTGCCAGACACTACTGGAACTTTAAATCAGATTGGGTTCTATGGTCAGACCACAAAATCAAGGTCCTGCCATGGCCATCCCAGTCCCCTGACTCGAAACCCATAGAAAACCTGTGGGGTGAACTGAAGAGGAGAGTCCACCAGCGTGGACCTCGAAATTTGAAGGATCTGGAGAGATTCTGTATGGAGGATTGGTCTCAGATCCCTTTGCCATTTATTCTCCAACCTCATCAGGCATTATAGGAGAAGACAAAGGGAGGTAATACAAAGTATTGACTAAAAGGGTGCCAATAATTGTTGCACACCTATATTTAACAAAGATCTTTTTTGATGAACCTGTGTTGTGTTTGCGATTGTTTGTTATCCATGAGAGCAGAGTATTTTTGTGATTTTTTTTTTTTTTAGTAACAAAAGATCAAAAGGTTAAACAATAAAGACAATTTTTCACAGGTTTCTTTGCTCATATTTACCAAGGGAGGCAATATTAGTGGAGGGCTCTGTATATTTTCTTATTCTATGATATAATTTTTCCTCTTTCTATAAACAAATGTCGTGAATAGGACATGTAAAGATGGCATTTCAAACATCATTCCTTCAAATGCATACCAAGAATATTACTGAACTGGAAGCCATTGCTCATGAGGAATGGACAAATATTCCTCAGGAACGCTGCCAGAAGCTGGTGTCTGGCTATGCATCTCATTTGCAGCAGGTCATAACAGCAAAAGGGTGCTCTACTAAGTACTAAAGATGCTCATCATGAAGGGGTTGGATAATTCTGAGACTAGAGAAGTCATTATAAGTTGCATTTTCAGTTGAATTTGGGGAAACCACTTGAAGCGTTCGCTGTGTTGAACTGTTTCAATCACTTTTGTTTGATTTGTTCATCGCAAACAGCTGAAAGTCTGTAGATTTGCAATCTGCAATGGGCCTATGTCTGAAAGGACATAGTTTGCTTGATGACAAACTTGTTTGATGACAAGCTTGTTGGCATATTTTAACTCGCTAAGATGTGGTCTTTTACCCTGTGTACAACTTTAACACAGCAACGTGTATTTCACGTTTGCGGTGAAGGCGTTCCCTGAGTTCAACTGGTTGGACTTGTCTTTCTTAATATTTTAAAACAACACAACACATGAATTTTTTTCTCATTGGCACAAACAATATCATATTGTGTCACGAAAAATATTTCAGTTAGGAAATTGTTCAAATGGTTTAGGGCTGATATATTGTTCAGATCATGTCAAGTCAAGTGTTTTTTATTGTCATTCCACTATATAATTAAATGTCATTTCCCCAGGACCATGGTGCAACACACAACAATACAGTGGCACAGTACACAAGACCACATAAAGGCAAATACACAGGAGAGTGAACATCAACTAGACAGGTTAAGAGAAACAGTGTTGAGTGGAAAAACCTAGTGCAAAAAAAATGGTCTGTAAACTATTGACTGTGATGGCAGCAGTTGATTGTAGTAGCGGTGATAAGAGTCATAACAGTAAAGTGTCCAATAGCAGCAGTAAAGTGCAGGTGTGCAGTGATGGAGGTACACAGTGGTAGTTGTTGGGAGGTTTTGATTAGTCCAGGTGAGTGTTGAGAGGCAACAGTGTTCAGACTGCCTCAGGTAAGAAAGTGTTGTGGAGTCTGGTGGGAGTCCACAGGATAATAGTATAGTAAGTCTATATCAGTTAATGAAGAATCTTAATACCATATGGACAAGGCAAATGGAGCATTTATTATCATAATCCCATTTTATTATAATCATAATTTTAAGTTGATTTATCATAATTTTATGTTAATATATAATTATAATTTAAGATTATCATTGTATGATTTTTTTGTTGTAATTTTAAGATCGTTTCATCAGTGTTCAGTGTGACAAGAAGACCTTTTTAACGACATCTTTGTTGAAGTTCATTCATTTTAGCCAAAACATCACATTTTGTAATATTTTACTCCGATTTAACACTTAGTTGCATTTTAAAACTTTTCATTATCCTTCAATAAATGTTCAAATATATGAAACCATATACGTGGTGTATAGGCCGACCGTAATGACCACCAAATGGCCTACTTTCATTTCTTTTGAAGTCAACACTGTGCTCCTGCCGATTCTGTGAAATGACTTTACTTTACGAAAAGCAAATGAAGATATCTTGAGTAAAGGAAATATTATCCAAAATTTGGCAATGTCAGATAATTAATTAACAAATATAACACCACAAAGCCTATTTTTAGACATTTTTTTTATAATTTATTTTTTACTAATTTTAAACTTAAATTATTTCTAATTATTTTATTTTATATTTTTTTCTAGAAATATGCTTAATAATGGTATACTTGTTCAAAAAGAAAATTAGAAGAAAATTATTAGTTGAATCTGCCTATTCCTAAGATATGATAAGATAAAATATACAGTATATACTGTGTGTGTGTGTGTGTGTGTGTGTGTGTATGTGTGTGTGTTTATAAGTTTAAAATGATATTATATTGGCCAAATATATGCCAATAAAATGCCAATTTCAAGCTTGAAATAAATAAAATAAAATATGGTTATGCTCTCACACTGCCATGACCTTTGAGGTGACATGTAGTTACACCTGCAAATTCACTTAGATTATTTGCTGGAAAATTAAGTGTTTTTGAATTATTCATTAATAGTGATAATTTACCAAAACTGTTAAATATGCTGATAAAAGTAATTTTTTTGTCATATTTTAGTATTTTTTTCTGTTATGAAGTTATGAAAAGGCAATATTGTAGAAAACGATTTGTTTTGTCTGCTTATGTTTCAGAAGTTCTGCTTAATCAGTGTCACTGTGGACAATAATGCCTTTTACACCCACAGATCAAAAAAAGACCTATGAGGCACAGTGCTGAAAAACTCATAAGATGGAACATTACAGCCGTATTATGGAGGGATGAAAGTTTAATTAATCTGACGTATATACAGTAGAAGCACATTAAACACTAATAAATACATGACTAAATACAATGCACTTGAAATGGAAAATACCACAGTTACTTTACATTTATGACATATGCACTAATCCAGAACGATCTCATTTATACATCTGAGCAGTTGAGGGTTAAGGGCCTTGCTCAAGGGCCCAACAGTGGCAGTGCTGAAAATCTAAATCAACACATCGAAACCTCTTCTTCTAACTTCTACTAGTTTTCAATAAGGCTTTAAGTGAGCTGCTCCAGTAAACTCTGTAAATGTAAATGTGAATAAGTGTTCATGGCTTTTTAGGCAAGTATCAGTGTTTTAAAGGTGATGCTTGTGGCTACAGGAAGCCAGAAGAGGAGACAGAAAACAGTGGTCTGAGTGTTGTGGTTCGTTGCAGTTCTCACACAGCATATAGCACGCTATACACATGAGGAGAGCGGTGAACTCTTTACTTCTCCCGCTTACACACGTCTCTGCCGTGCCGCAAGTCTTCATATTAACATCTGACAACTTTGTACCACCTATAGAACATTCCACATATCAGTGTGAACACGCGTTCTACGCTAATATAAGAGGTACTGAACTTGAGCTTGTGCAATAGTTTGCGCAATGTGATTGGCTTGATTTAAAAATAATGTTGAACTGCTTATGTGAAAAAGGAAAATGGTGTATTGTGTAATCCTGCAGTAAGTAAGCATTTGATAAGGTTGATAATGAACACTCAGTCGGAAAAAAAAAAAAAAAAAACACAACAGGAAAAAAACTGGCAGGTTTGGTTTTTTCAGAAACTGCTGATCTGAGATTTTAATGCATAGTAGTGATTTAAAACAAAACAAACATAAACATAGAGTGAGTGGCAGTTCTTTGGCAGAAATGAAAGAGGTCAGACCAGAATTGCCAGACTGGTTCGAGCTGACAGGAAGGCTACAGTAAATCAAATAAGCACTCTTTACAACCGTGTTGAGCAGAAAAGCGGCTCTGAACGCACAACATGTCGAAACTTGACGTGCATATAATAATAGAGCAGGAGTTTCACTCCTGTCAGCAAAGAGGCTACAGAGGGCACAAGCTCACCCAAACTATAGAGAAGAAGATTGGAAAGAGGCAAGGTGACATTCTTCTACTGTGGTAACTGCCTCAAGGTTTGACAAGTTGTAGGTTCTGTTCTGTTAGTTTGGCCTTCCTGTCAGAAAGGTTCGTTTTATTATTTTTGAAGGCATCTTTATTTTACAGTATTTCTTTACATGTACAGATTTATATATTGATTATTATACTTTGCATGTACTTATCCATAATTGAAGTTGAATTAATAAACTAAGAGCCATTCAACCAAATGGGTGCCATATTCATCCCCGGGACATTATATGTAACTTCAAATTTATAATATATTATTTAAAATATTTATAAAAACTACCTAGAACACTGAAAAATCGTATTTGTTACCTGTCCCCACTGTCCAACACTACACTTTACCATTAAATATTATGTTTAAAATCCTTCAGAGATCTTTTTTTTTTGCATTGTTGTGTGACTCCATATCTCATCTATGCTTTAAATATATATATATATATATATATATATATATATATATATATATATATATATATATATATATATATATATATATATATATATATATATATATATATATATATTTTTTTTTTTTTTTCATACGAAAATCCATAATATTTTAGTTAAAATACACATTTTAGCCATGTCCCCAGGTTTTCACTCAGTCTTGTTACCCTAAGACATTCCTCCCTCTGGAAGTTGTATCATCTGGATCTTCTGAAGGCCATGGGAAGACCAAAAGGAAGTTCTCTCATTTTATTTTCTGTACATTTGATGATATTTTAACTATGACCGAGAAGGTCAATCTCAACGTACAGTCCTGTTACCTAAATTATTTCTTAGATATTATTTATTTATTTTAAAGATACAATTTTTTGTTGAATCATTAATATGTGCTCCGTGTCCTCGTGTGTCCTGCTTTCATGTATGCCATGTGGCTATATTTTATTTATTTCCTAAGTTTATGCTAAAAACTCAGTCCTGTTACTTACTGTATATAGAGAGAAGGCTTTTTTTTTTTTTTAAAGAAAAGGTCAAGCAAGTTTGTTTTCATGAATTTAATGCAATTGTAGCTAAAACACTGTTGGATGTAGTTTTTGCAGCTGAACCATTTAGTGTTTTGTAGACAAGCGATAATATTTTCAAACTGATCTTAGGTACTGGTTGTCAGTGCAGAGATCTGAGGACGTGCATAATATCTTCATCTTTTTGTCTCTGTCTTTCTTATCTTTTTGTAGAAGAAGATGGAGAGAACCTGTACTATGCAGGAGCCAGAAACACCCACCCATGGAATGCTGCAGGGGAAGGAGCAAGACACACCCACCCTCCCTTCCCCTCTCTCTCCTTCTTTCTCTTTCCATCTCCGCTGTTGTGAAGAACTACAAGCACAACACATAAAAACACACATGCATGCACACTCACACGCATGCTCTCGCACATACGGACACACATTCCTGTAAGCCAGTGTTCATTCCTGTTGCTAAATTTATTATTTATTTATTTATTTATTATTATTATTACCATTATTATTATTATTATTATTATTTAGTTAAACCACTATTTTTCAATTATGTTCGGTCCATCATTTATCCAATTGTTTAATAAATTACATGATAAATAATTTATAAACTTGAGGTTTGGATCTCCTTTAAAAGGAAAAAATGGTTTTGCATTTTTGAGAAAAATATAACTAGCGTGCATATATAGTGATTTTTTAGTCACAAATAAAAATTATCTGAACACATAATCAACCATTTCTTTAAAATAAACACTTTCTTGAGGCGAAAACAAAGGAATTAGTTGACATGCTTTTAAATATGCTTTTTAAATGACACGAGGTTTCCACTTTTCAGTTACCTGAGACTGACCAATACACATTTTGAATAGTTAAATATTGTGTTATTAGATTCAGTGATTGAAAAAAATATTTTAAAAATTAAGTTTAATTTGGAAGCCTTACAACAAGCAAATGGCACCCATTTGGTGGAATGGCCCCTAATCGATTAGAATGTAGTAGTAGGCATCCGTCGGTCCTGAAGGATCATGGAGTAGAGCGCTCTCAGTCTAGGTTTGGAGCAGAACAGCGTCTGATGTGACTGTACAGTCCAACACGTGAGTGACAGTCTCTGCGGCACTTGTTACAGATGAAGGCGGATGAGGGCCGGTCTGTGTGGAGCCTAGCCTTCCGAGTAGCATGTTTAGACTCAGCATGCTGTAGTTGCTGCTCTCCAAAATGGGCGAGCCCTTTGCGCACCAGCTGTTTCCAAGTGTCTCTTTCATCTGCAGCATTTTCTCATGTGTTGGGGTCTATGCCAGTTGCTTTCAGGTCACGTTTGCAGACATCTTTGAAGCGGAGCTGAGGGCGACCAACTGGTCTTTTCCCTGATGACAGCTTGCCGTACAGGAGGTCTTTGGGGATTCTGCCTTCTTCCATGCGACGTACGTGGCCGAGCCAACGTAGTCGTCTCTGAGTTAGCAGGGTGGCCATAGAAGGCATGTTGACGCGGCCCAGGACCTCGCTGTTTGTGACCTTGTCTTTCCACGTTATGTTTAGGATGCGCCTGAGGCTGCGCATGTGGAAGGCATGGAGCCTCTTCATTTGGTGTGCACGTAATGCCCATGATTCACTTGCATAGAGGAGGGTGCTCAAGACACATGCCTGGTAGACCCGAGACTTGGTCTGTTCAGTCAGTTTGGGGTTTGTCCACACTCTCTTTTGAAGGCGCGCAAAGGTTGTAGCTGCCTTTCCAATTCTCTTGTTTAGCTCCACATCCAGGGACAAGTTGTCGGAGATGGTAAAGCCTAAGTAGGTAAAATCGTGGACTACTTCCAGCTCGTAGTTGTCAATGCTGATGTGCGGTGCACTTTCCACATCCTGGCCCAACACGTTAGTCTTCTTTGGGCTTATGGTCAGGCCAAAGGCCTTGCAGGCTTCAGAGAAGCAGTCTAGAAGTCGTTGAAGTCTGGCTTCTTCATGAGTTGTTACTGCTGCATCATCAGCGAAAAGGAAATCTCTCAGTGTGACTTCCCTTGTCTTGAAGACTTACAACAAGCAAGTGGCACCTATTTAGTGGAATGGCCCCTAATCGATTAGAATGCATAGTTTATATTTCTTATTTCATCCAAAACTGTATTTCTATCACAGGTGATTTCTTTAAGACTACACACAGCAATGAAATGTTTCTGTATTAAAAGGTAGGAATGTGTATATACAATGGGTATAGAAAAGAATCACCCCCCTTTTAAAATAAATCACATTTTGTTGCTTTTCAGCCTGAAATGAAGATAGATACAGTTTTTGTTTTATCCAGCTGTATTTACTCAGTGCAACTTATAACATCCAAGTGAAAGATATAACACCAACATGTCAGAAAAAAAAAGGGAGAGAGAATCACTGAGTTGGAAAAAGGATCACCCCCTTGCTTTAATTTGCCTTCATTTTTTAATTACAAGGCATTCCACAGATTTTCAATGGGGTTTAAGTCTGGGCTCTGACTAGGCCATGCAAGGACATTCACCTTTTTCTCCTTCAACCACTGTGTGGTCAGTTTTTCTGTGTGCTTTGGGTCATTGTCATGTTGGAAGGTAAACCTTCTTCCCATTGACAACTTTCTGGCAGAGGGCAGCAGATTTTCCTCAAGAATTTGACGGTATTTTGCCCCATCCATTTTCCTTCTATCCTGACAAGTGCTCCAGTCCCTGCTGCAGAGAAACACCCCCATAACAGGATATTACCACCTCCATGCTTTACTGTAGGAATGGTGTTATTTGGATGGTGAGCTGTATTGGATTTTCTCCAGACATATCGTTTGGAGGCCAAATAATTCAATTTTAGTCTCATCTGACCATAACACCTTTTTCCATGTGGCCTAAGAATCGTCACAGTGCCACACTCTTTGTCATAAATTCTTGCAACTGCTTCAGAGTTGCTGTAGGCCTCTTGGTAGCCTCTCTGACCAGTTTCCTCCTGGCTCTTTCATCCAGTTTGGAGCGACGTCCTGATCCAGGGAGGGTCTGTGTTGTACCCTAATACCTTCCACTTCTTAATAATAGACTTCACTGTGCTTGTAGGCATTGATAAAGCCTTTGAAATTTTTTTGTATCCATCTCCTGACTTGTGCCTGTCCATAACTTTATCCCGGAGATCTTTTGACAGTGCCTTGCCACCCATAGTCGATTGTTTGCTTCAGTTGCACTACAAAATGCTCCAGGAAAGCTCTTTTTATGCTGAGCTAATCAAAATGACCACAGCTGATCACAGTTAAATGGCTTTGTGTGCCATTGAGAAGGTGATTAGCTACACCTTACAAGTCATTTTTAGGAGAGGGGGTGATCCTTTTTCCAACTCAGTGATTCTGGTGTTTTATTTTTTTATGTTGGTGTTATATCTTTCACTTGGATGTTATAAGCTGCACTTAAATACAATAAATACAGCCGGATAAAACAAAAACTGTGTCCGTCTTCATTTCAGGCTGAAAACCAACAAAATGTGATTATTTTAAGGGGAAGAGGGGTGGGGGTTCTTTTCTATACCCACTGTATTATTTCTTTTTAATCACATAGTGAAGAATGACTATACTCCCTTCCATGATGCTTTGTTGTACCTTATAAATGTAACCCAAAGATATATCTGAAAGTAGCTGAAATTCTATAATTGTATTTTGTTTTAGGGGTGATTTGGCCAAGTTTTTTTTTTGTTTCTTTAAAAAAATAAACTGATTTAAATTGGCTAAATAAACAGCGTGGGCTTTTTATGATTGAAAAGCACATACTTAACTTAATCTAGCTCTGACTGTGCCCTTGAATACCCCAAATTTGTCAGTTGAATAAATGAACATATAAAATTATAATGTTTATAGCTCAGTTTTTCCACTGCATTCCATTTTTTTTATGTGAAAACAAAACAAACAAAAAAAAACAAAAAAAAAAACAATCATGAATCACAAAATCTAGTGTGTCAATTCAGTTAAAACTCCACATATTACATATTTTAAAATATTACATAATTCATAATCGATGCCTGTTTGTCATGTATACAGAAACCAATCGTGATTTGAGCACAACAAGCTCAAATTTCATTGGATAATGTGGAGCAGAGCGGTAATTTCCCCGGTCTAATTCATAAATCGGTTGAAAACTACATAACCAGTCCGTTTTCAGTTTTCTGACAAAGGTGAAATGGCTAAAAGAAGAAAAGATGATGAGTATCGCTCACTATGATTGCAAAGAGTTGTTATTTGAGTTACTGTAGGCTTCCTGTTAGCTTCAACCAGTTTAAAGACTGTTGTAAAAAAAATAAAAAATCCCAGGAGCTCACCAGTTTCTGAAATGGTGTATATTTTTAATTATGTATTGAGTACTTTTGAACAATAGATTGATTATACCTTCTATTGCATAAGAGCTACATGCAAAAAATATTATTATTATTATTATTATTATTATTATTATTATTATTATTATTATTATTATTATTATATATTTTTTTTACAGGGAGGGTTAATATGGTCAGATTTTGTTGTTCTTATAAGAAATAACTGAACAAACTGGATCTTGTTTATGCACCTACTGACATTCCTAATCATAATTATCTACACACTGTAGCTCTTGATAAATGTCTACGACTGTATTTTTTAAACTATGTGACAGAAGCAAGGCCTGACTTCTTTCAGACACACAAAGATATATATGTTCCTTTATTGCATGGATTTAATAATCATGTACACCACAGAGCAGTTTGGGTACCTTACAATAAAGCATTTGGTTACATAAAGTATCTAATAAAATATATAGTCCTGAGTTAGAAATATTCAATTTCTTACTTGTTAATCCATTTATGTGGATGTTGCAGCATAATGTTTAAGACTTTGATTTCATAATTGATCTACAAGCAGAAGTGTAATCTATAACTCAGGTAGCATGAAAACAAATGAAGAAAATCTTAACAACCAAAAATAATCTTATATTTCTATTACATGTGTACTTCCATTTCAATTTTTGCATTAAATAAAGCTTTAAAGGAGCTTCATCAACTCGGAGCTCAGTAGAAGAGGATGGAGGAGAGCAGAGGGACGATCATGAGGAGGAAACTCAGTGTGAAGCTCTCAGCGCCGTTGCACAGGTTCCCCTCACAACACGTCACATTTGATGCACTGTATCCTAGCAGGCTTGCTGAACCAGATGCAACACAGAGGTTCTTGGAGATACATCCTTTCATAAGCATGTTACTGCCAAATCCTGTAACTGAAAGGGGGGGGGAGAAAAATAGATAGGAATAATAAATACAATGTTTTATTTGTTTTCAGTTATTGTCAGTAATCACAATGTTCATCTTCTATTATGAACAGCTCCTGTGGTGAATCGTTCTGTAAATTATGGAAGGAGTCTCTAGTGTCAGCACTTTGTAACAATCCAACATAAAGTTCTGGGAACGACTTCAGGACAGATGAGCTTATGCAAGAATGAACCTTGTGCTCGTTCTAGTACGTTATTGTTAATATAGTAACAGCTCCTACACAGGAACTTGTACAACAGAAAATCAACGTAATCTAAGACCAATAATAAACAGATTCAAAATACATGTTTAACTAAGAAGAACGCGTAACCATTGACGTGGTGAAGTTTTCTGTTATCAGACTTTTGTTTAACATTTCTGTAAGGAGTCTTTAGTGTTACTGTCAGCGCTTTGTGACAGAGTACTTAATAAAGTTTCCCAACATGGGAGCTTCAGGACAGACAGGTTTACACTTTCCGGTTTCTCAGAAATATGACAAGCTGTTTTTTTTTTTTTTTTTTCTTGCCTCATTAAAATTGAGAAAGAGAAGGAGATGCTGGTGAGGGAAAGACTGTGGATGTTACACAACATTAAATGTAAGTACAAACTATTACAAAGGACAATGTGCTGTTAAATTGTAATAATACTATGTAAAGCACTTTGAGTGCCTAGAAAATCTAAGGAATTATAAATCTAAGGAATTATTATTATTATTATTATTATTATTATTATTATTATTATTATTATTATGGGCAAATCACTGTGGTATAAGCAGAATAACGCACTTTGGACCGTACACTTCAGGGTGGTAACAGTAATTTTCTCGGTCCATATCACACCACATGGGCAAAACTATAAGTTAGATCTTCTGGGAAACGGTCTATGCTTGTTACAGGAAGTGTTAAATCCAAAGATGAATATGTTCACCTAATCCACTGACACAGCGATCTTCGTTTCCTGTACAGCTCACTGTACTTGTGCAGCCACTATAATCACAGCTGTAACACTTTCTCCCATTGGCAGCCTGGTCTGGAAGAGCTTAATAGAGAAATAAAATCAAACAAACAGCTCATTGTATCTCATATATCACCATGAAGTACTCTAATAATATGTCCAACAATAATCTGGAAATTATTGTTTCCACAGGAAACTATAATCTACTGTAAAATTCAAGCCTTTTGGTATACGACACACTGATAAAGAAGAACTGTCAAAGATTAAATAAAAATTTTTTAAAAGTAAAATAATAAAAAAAACCCATCAAATCTATCTCAGATTTAAAGATAAGGAAATTTAAAGTAAATGATGGAAAGACAGAAGCTTTCAGGAGTGCTTTGTTTTACCTGGCAGTGTGTCACTGTTACAGTTGTCAGTGTTGCAGCATTTGCCATTGTTGGTGATTTTCACCACTCCTAGGTTCAGGCTTCCGCCTACACACAGTTCTGTCACGTTGCAAGTCTTTAAATAATAATCTGTCACTTTTGCACCACCTACAGAACATTCCAGATAGCA
This sequence comes from Cranoglanis bouderius, assembly GCA_023630585.1. Lineage (NCBI taxonomy): Eukaryota > Metazoa > Chordata > Actinopteri > Siluriformes > Cranoglanididae > Cranoglanis > Cranoglanis bouderius. The sequence goes on from CM042570.1 coordinate 1,983,264, forward strand.
GTGTGATTAGACAATCTGACACGTCTTACAATTATATTGATTTCAATTACATACAGCAGTGTTTCAACTAGTACAACATCCTATGTCAAGATCACATATAAAAATAAAAAAATATCAAAACTAAGGCGTGACCAGAAATTAGTGACTGTGAAAATATGGTTTCACATCCACACACACTTACTCATGTACACAGAAAGCGTTGAAGTGAGGCACTGATCTGGACAGGTTGTCTCTACGCTACATGTTCCAGATACTGATGATCCACACAGTTGACAAGTCAGTGACAGCGCTGAAGAAACATGACAATGAAAATGTAAAACAGAGCCAGTGAAGAAAAAATAAATTGTACACCCTAGATTTATTTCCTCTATTCAAAATGTGAGCTTCATTACCTTCAGAGAAAAGCATGCAGATGAGCAGCAGTGTGACTTGAGACTTCATTGTTGGTGTTTCTGTAGAAGTTGAGGTGTGAAGGTGAAGCAGACGGGTTTAAAATGTGAGTAAGGTCTGAGAGGAAGCCTGGTTTTTTATAGTGATGTATGATGGGGTGTGTGTATGGAGGGAGGGATTTATTTCACATTATGTAAAAATGCCTTAACTTTCTTTTTCTTGAAAGTCACCATTCATTCATTCATTCATTCATTCATTTATCTGCAGTAACTGCTTTATCCTGCTCAGCGTCAACACTGAATTTTAAATGAAATGTTCAGCAGTGTTTACTTTCAGTGTTTACACAGATTCAGTCTTGTCTATGTAACATGCAACCTTTTTCTATTACTCTGAGCCTCAGTATATAATTGTAATGCAAACAGATTCATTTTCATCCTACGTGTGCTAAAACAAGCATGATTTCAGAGCCAAAACACAATCTAATCTTTGTTTGCATGTGGGTTTTCACTATTACTTTGAGAAAGAAACAAAAAAAACTAAAAAAAGAAAAATGCCATCACACTTCAGAAGTTTCCTGCTTACAATAAATATATAATAGTCAGGTTTAGCCCAGTACAGCTGTACACTGGTTCAGTGCTTTGATTTACATTTCCTGAAGTCTTTACAAGGAGGTGATGGAAGGATTAAGGAAAGGTGCATTAAAACATGTATTAAAAAAAAAAAAATGTTACAAAAGTTCTAGTTGGACGCTTAGAAAAAAAGAAAGATTAAGGTTTAAAGAAGAAGAAGAAGAAGAACAAGGAGGACAGTAGGGAAAGCAGAAAGAAAAGAATTAGAAAGACAAGAAACATGATCGTGACAGTGGAGTTGTGTGCAAATCTGATCTCATGAGAAATTTGCACGAGGTTGATTGAACGAGGACAAGTGGATGAGTCTTTCATAAGAAGTTGTAAGACAAGTTAAAAACATTCCTTTAACAGTTTCATCTTGTCATATGCTGCAAGCATGAGATCATGTAGATTCAAGCAGAGCTACTGATTAGTCCCCAGGTGTCAAGCAAAGTTCAAATCAATATATTTCATTAGAAATGTTTCACTTTTCAAACTGAAATATTTAATAAAATATTAGAAAAAATATAAAATCTGTAAAATTGTTTTTGGGAAACAGTAATATTATTAACCAGTACAAAAAAGAAGAAAATGTGGTTATATTTTAAAAATCCTGTTCATTTTTCTTGTCTGTTTATTTTAACTTGCCAAAAAGTTCAAACTTCCTAAAATGGGTCGGGATGAGGCTATAACGCTGGCAACAACGCTACCCACTGCGCAACCATTGTGTGGGTTGTATTTACTTGTAGGCTATCACAGAGTGTACATTTCTGGGGGAAATAATCGGTCTCACATCATTTAGTGTCCCTGTATAATTCCACAATTTATTTTGCACTGCAAAAAATTACAGCAAGTGAAAATATTCCTAAAATATTCCATAAAATTCCTATTATAAAATTACTAACCCCATTTCCATAAAAACTGGGATTTTTTTCCCGAAAATTCAATTAAAACAAGTCTCTTGAAATTTAACTGACAAAAGGACAAAGAAAAGATATTCAGTGTTTTCACTGACCAACTTAATTGTATTTTGTAAATATAAACAACTTTAGAATTTGATGCCTTTAACACACTCAAAAACAGTTGGGACAGAGGCATGTTTACCGCTGTGTTACATCACCCTTCCTTTTATTTACACTTTTTAATGGTTTGGGAACTGAGGATACTAATTGTTGCAGGTTTGCAAGTGGAATTTTTGCCCATTCTTGCTTGATACAAGACTTCAGCTGCTCAACAGTCCTTTGTCACCATTGTCTGATTCTCCTCTTCATGATGCGCCATAGGAGACAGATCTGGACTGCTGGCAGGCCAGTCAAGCACACGCACTCTGTGTCTACGAAGCCACGCTGTTGTAGCACGTGCACAATGAAGCCTGGCATTGTCCTGCTGAAATAACCATGGACTTCCTGGGAAAAGACGTTGCCTTGATGGCAGCATATGTCTCTCTAAAATCCCAATGTACGCCTCCGTGTCAATGGTACCTTCACACATGTGCAAGTCACCCATGCCGTGGGCACTGATGCACCCCCATACCATCACAAATGCTGGCTTTTGCACCTTTCGCTTATAACAATCTGTTTGATCTAAATTTGTTTATATTTACAAAATACAATTAAGTTGGTCAGTGAAAACACTGAATATCTTTATACTTTTGTCAGTTAATTAAAGTTTCAAGAGATTTGACAAATAACAGATTTTTGTTTTTATTGCATTTTAGAAAAAATCCCAACTTTTATGGGAATGGGGTTAGTACAATAAACCAAACATAAGATTATTAAGCCTATTTATAGACATGTTTTACTATTTCTAGGCTTTACAGTGCCTCCACTAATATCGGCACCCTTGGTAAATATGAGCACAGAAGGCTGTGAAAATTTATCTTTATTGTTTAACTTTGATCTTTTGTTGAAAAAAAAAAATCACAAAAATACTCTGTTCTCATGGATATCACACAATTGCAAATACAACACAGGTTTATATGAAAAAAAAATCTTTGTTAAATATAGGAGTGCAACAGTTATTGCCACTCCATGAATTCATATGAGAAAAATATATTTGAAGTATATTCCCATTGATATTTTACTTTTTTAAAGTACACCTGGGTGACTTTGGGTGAATTGCTCAACCATGACTTCCTGTTTCACAGGGGTATAAATGTGAGGCCAAATTCCCTTAGTCATTCTTAACAATGGGTAAGACCAAGGAATATAGCTGTGATGTGCAGCAAAAGGTTGTTCCCAAAATTGGAAGTGACTATAAGAAAATAGCAAAAGCATTGAAAATGCCCATTTTCACCATCAGGGCAATAATTAAGAAATTCCAGCCAACTGGAAATGTTATGAATCAACCTGGAATTGGACGTGTGTCTATGCTGTCTCAACGTACTGTGAAGAGGATGATTCGAGTGGCCAAAAATCTCCAAGGATCACAGCTGGAGAATTGTAGAAGTTAGTTGTGTCTTGGGGTCAGAAAGTCACCTACATCACCACAAGTTGTTTAGAAGAGTTTCAAGAAAAAAGCCTCTAGTCTCATCCAAAAACGAACTCAAGCGTCTTCAGTTTGTCAGACACTACTGGAACTTCAAATGGGATCGGGTTCTATGGTCAGATGAAACCAAAAGGTGGTTTTGGCACACACAGAGAGGTAGCCATATGGAAAAGTACCTCATGCCCACGGTTAAATATGGTGGTGGCTCTTTAATGTTTTGGGACTGTTTTTCTGCCAGAGGACCTGGACATTTTGTTAGGATACATGGCATCATGGACTCTATCAAATATCAACAGATATTAAATGAAAACCTGACTGCCTCTGCCAGAAAGCTTAAAATGGGCCGTGGTCGGATCTTCCAGCAGGACAATGATCCAAAACATACAACAAAATCAACACAAAAATGGTTTACTGACCACAAAATCAAGGTCCTGCCATGGCCATCCCAGTCCCCTGACTTGAAACCCATAGAAAACCTGTAGGGTGAACTGAAGAGGAGAGTCCACTAGCGTGGGCCTCGAAATGTGAAGGATCTGGAGAGATTCTGTATGGAGGAATGGTCTCAGATCCCTTGCCATGTATTCTCCAACCTCATCAGGCATTATAGGAGAAGACTTGTTATCTTGTTCTTGTTATCTTGGCAAAGGGAGGTAGCACAAAGTATTGACTAAAAGGGTGCCAATAATTGTTGCACACCTATAATTAACAAATATATATATATATATATATATATATATATATATATATATATATATATATATATATATATATATATATATATATATTTTTTTTTTTTTTTTTTTTTTTTTTATTTTTTATTTTTTTATTTTTTTTTTTTTGGGATAAACTTGTGTTTTGTTTGCAATTGCTTGATATCCATGAGAGCATTTTTGTGATTTTTTTAAACAAAAAGGTGAAAAGGTTAAACAATAAAGACAATTTTTCACAGCCTTCTTTGCTCATATTTACCAAGGGTGCCAATATTAGTGGAGGGCTCTGTATCTTTTCTTATTCTATTATATCATTTTTCCTCTTTCTAAGCATAAATAAATGCTCAAAATGAGCAGAATTATCTGCCAATAGAACAATACTATTTCAAACTTGAATTGTCTTGAAATAGGTTGAATAAGCTTATATTTGGTTTCTTGTAATGTTATAATGGGAAATACAAGGTCATTTTGACTATATTCAGGATATTTTAACTCGCTAAGATGTTGTCTTTTACTCTGTGTACAACTTTAACACAGCAACGTATATTTACCAGACTCCAAAAACCTGTTAATGGAGTGAATGGAGAGAAGTATGTGGGCCATCACTCATCTACCTGTACGTCTACCTCGAGGTGTAAGTTTTGTTTGTTGGAATTCAGATAAAATGCAGATGTCGTGCATATAACATGTAAAGACAGCATTTCAAACATCATTCTTATAATGACTTCTCCAGTCTCAAAATTATTCAACCCCCTGAATAGAATCCCTCATAACAGCACACATATGAAAAACTGGAGTTGTCTCAAACACACCTGATGCAACTAATAAAGGGCTTCATTAGATGCACCAGGTGTGCTTGAGCTGGAACACATGAAATACCTGAACTGGCTATGGGCAGAAAATGCATGAAATACCTGAACTGGCTAGTGGCAGAAAATACATGAAATACCTGAACTGGCTAGGAGTTAAAAGATAAGATCATCGCCCTTCACAAACCATGAACAGGATACAAAAAGATAGCGAAGATACTGAATGTTCCTAGAGACACCGTTGGAAGCATAGGTCACAAGTTCAAAGTTAAGGGAACAGTCTATGCCTTCTATCACTCATCTTCTCACACTACCTGGATGTGTGAGATTCCAGAAAAAGGAAGCTATCAACTGCTGCAACCAGATTTCTAAGAAGGCAGGTTGTAGATAACCCCCAAGTGACTGCAAAAGACCTGCAGCAAGACTCAGTGGCAACAGGCACTGAGGTTTCAGTGAGCACAGTATGGCGTGTACTACACACAGAAGGTTTCCATGCCAGAACTCCAAGATGTACACGACGACTGAATCAAAAGCACAAGTAAAGTCTGCTCCAATATGCTCAAAATCATAAATAAGCCACAGAAGGTTTGGGATTCTGTTCTGTGGAACTTTTCGGCATGATGGATCAGTGGTATGTCTGGAGGATGAAGAATGAAGCATAGACTGAAAAGAACACTCTGTCCTTTGCTCATGAAGAATGGGTTAAGATTCCTCAGGAATGCTGCCAGAAGCTGGTGTCTGGCTGTGCTATGGTGTCTCGTTTGCAGCAGGTCATAACAGCAAAAGGGTCTCTACTAAGTATTAAAGATGCTTGCCATGAAGGGGTTGAATAATTTTGAGACTAGAGAAGTCATTATAAGTTGCATTTTCAGTTGAATTTGGGGAAACCACTTGAAGCATTCGTTGTGTTGAACTGTTTCAATCGCACACAACAATACAGTGGCACAGTACACAGGACTACATAAAGGCAAATACACAGGAGAGTTAACATCAACTAGACAGGTTAAGAGAAACAGTGTTGAGTGGAAAAACCTAGTGCAAAAAAAATGGTCTGTAAACTATTGACTGTGATGGCAGCAATTGATTGTAGTAGCAGTGATAAGAGTCATAACAGTAAAGTGTCCAATAGCAGCAGTAAAGTGCAGGTGTGCAGTGATGGAGGTACACAGTGGTAGTTGTTGGGACTTTTTGATTAGTCCAGGTGAGTGTTGAGAGGCAACAGTGTTCAGACTGCCTCAGGTAAGAAAGTGTTGCGGAGTCTGGTGGGAGTCCACAGGATAATAGTATAGTAAGTCTATATCAGTTAATGAAGAATCTTAATACCATATGGACAAGGCAAATGGAGCATTTATTGATTTTTAATGAATTTATCAGACTTTCCGGTTGATGTAATTTTATGTTAATTTATCATAATCCCATTTTATTATAATCATAATTTTAAGTTGATTTATCATAATTTTATGTTAATATATAATTATAATTTAAGATTATCATTGTATGATTTTTTTGTTGTAATTTTAAGATCGTTTCATCAGTGTTCAGTGTGACAAGAAGACCTTTTTAACGACATCTTTGTTGAAGTTCATTCATTTTAGCCAAAACATCACATTTTGTAATATTTTACTCCGATTTAACACTTAGTTGCATTTTAAAACTTTTCATTATCCTTCAATAAATGTTCAAATATATGAAACCATATACGTGGTGTATAGGCCGACCGTAATGACCACCAAATGGCCTACTTTCATTTCTTTTGAAGTCAACACTGTGCTCCTGCCGATTCTGTGAAATGACTTTACTTTACGAAAAGCAAATGAAGATATCTTGAGTAAAGGAAATATTATCCAAAATTTGGCAATGTCAGATAATTAATTAACAAATATAACACCACAAAGCTTATTTTTAGACATTTTTTTTATAATTTATTTTTTACTAATTTTAAACTTAAATTATTTCTAATTATTTTATTTTATATTTTTTTTCTAGAAATATGCTTAATAATGGTATACTTGTTCAAAAAGAAAATTAGAAGAAAATTATTAGTTGAATCTGCCTATTCCTAAGATATGATAAGATAAAATATACAGTATATACTGTGTGTGTGTGTGTGTGTGTGTGTGTGTGTGTGTGTGTGTGTGTGTGTGTGTGTGTGTGTGTGTGTGTGTGTGTGTGTGTTTATAAGTTTAAAATGATATTATATTGGCCAAATATATGCCAATAAAATGCCAATTTCAAGCTTGAAATAAATAAAATAAAATATGGTTATGCTCTCACACTGCCATGACCTTTGAGGTGACATGTAGTTACACCTGCAAATTCACTTAGATTATTTGCTGGAAAATTAAGTGTTTTTGAATTATTCATTAATAGTGATAATTTACCAAAACTGTTAAATATGCTGATAAAAGTAATGGTTTTGTCATATTTTAGTATTTTTTTCTGTTATGAAGTTATGAAAAGGCAATATTGTAGAAAACGATTTGTTTTGTCTGCTTATGTTTCAGAAGTTCTGCTTAATCAGTGTCACTGTGGACAATAATGCCTTTTACACCCACAGATCAAAAAAAGACCTATGAGGCACAGTGCTGAAAAACTCATAAGATGGAACATTACAGCCGTATTATGGAGGGATGAAAGTTTAATTAATCTGACGTATATACAGTAGAAGCACATTAAACACTAATAAATACATGACTAAATACAATGCACTTGAAATGGAAAATACCACAGTTACTTTACATTTATGACATATGCACTAATCCAGAACGATCTCATTTATACATCTGAGCAGTTGAGGGTTAAGGGCCTTGCTCAAGGGCCCAACAGTGGCAGTGCTGAAAATCTAAATCAACACATCGAAACCTCTTCTTCTAACTTCTACTAGTTTTCAATAAGGCTTTAAGTGAGCTGCTCCAGTAAACTCTGTAAATGTAAATGTGAATAAGTGTTCATGGCTTTTTAGGCAAGTATCAGTGTTTTAAAGGTGATGCTTGTGGCTACAGGAAGCCAGAAGAGGAGACAGAAAACAGTGGTCTGAGTGTTGTGGTTCGTTGCAGTTCTCACACAGCATATAGCACGCTATACACATGAGGAGAGCGGTGAACTCTTTACTTCTCCCGCTTACACACGTCTCTGCCGTGCCGCAAGTCTTCATATTAACATCTGACAACTTTGTACCACCTATAGAACATTCCACATATCAGTGTGAACACGCGTTCTACGCTAATATAAGAGGTACTGAACTTGAGCTTGTGCAATAGTTTGCGCAATGTGATTGGCTTGATTTAAAAATAATGTTGAACTGCTTATGTGAAAAAGGAAAATGGTGTATTGTGTAATCCTGCAGTAAGTAAGCATTTGATAAGGTTGATAATGAACACTCAGTCGGAAAAAAAAAAAAAAAAACACAACAGGAAAAAAACTGGCAGCTTTGGTTTTTTCAGAAACTGCTGATCTGAGATTTTAATGCATAGTAGTGATTTAAAACAAAACAAACATAAACATAGAGTGAGTGGCAGTTCTTTGGCAGAAATGAAAGAGGTCAGACCAGAATTGCCAGACTGGTTCGAGCTGACAGGAAGGCTACAGTAAATGAAATAAGCACTCTTTACAACCGTGTTGAGCAGAAAAGCGGCTCTGAATGCACAACATGTCGAAACTTGAAGTGCATATACTACAATAGAGCAGGAGTTTCACTCCTGTCAACAAAGAGGCTACAGAGGGCACAAGCTCACCCAAACTATAGAGAAGAAGATTGGAAAGAGGCAAGGTGACATTCTTCTACTGTGGTAACTGCTTCAAGGTTTGACAAGTTGTAGGTTCTGTTCTGTTAGTTTGGCCTTCCTGTCAGAAAGGTTCGTTTTATTATTTTTGAAGGCATCTTTATTTTACAGTATTTCTTTACATGTACAGATTTATATATTGATTATTATACTTTGCATGTACTTATACATAATTGAAGTTGAATTAATAAACTAAGAACCATTCAACCAAATGGGTGCCATATTCATCCCCGGGACATTATATGTAACTTCAAATTTATAACATATTATTTAAAATATTTATAAAAACTACCTAGAACACTGAAAAATCATATTTGTTACCTGTCCCCACTGTCCAACACTACACTTTACCATTAAATATTATGTTTAAAATCCTTCAGAGATCTTTTTTTTTTGCATTGTTGTGTGACTCCATATCTCATCTATGCTTTAAATATTTTTTTCATAAGAAATCCATAATATTTTAGTTAAAATACACATTTTAGCCATGTCCCCAGGTTTTCACTCAGTCTTGTTACCCTAAGACATTCCTCCCTCTGGAAGTTGTATCATCTGGATCTTCTGAAGGCCATGGGAAGACCAAAAGGAAGTTCTCTCATTTTATTTTCTGTACATTTGATGATATTTTAACTATGACCGAGAAGGTCAATCTCAACGTACAGTCCTGTTACCTAAATTATTTCTTAGATATTATTTGTTTATTTTAAAGATACAATTTTTTGTTGAATCATTAATATGTGCTCCGTGTCCTCGTGTGTCCTGCTTTCATGTATGCCATGTGGCTATATTTTATTTATTTCCTAAGTTTATGCTAAAAACTCAGTCCTGTTACTTACTGTATATAGAGAGAAGGCTTTTTTTTTTTTTTTAAAGAAAAGGTCAAGCAAGTTTGTTTTCATGAATTTAATGCAATCGTAGCTAAAACACTGTTGGATGTAGTTTTTGCAGCTGAACCATTTAGTGTTTTGTAGACAAGCGATAATATTTTCAAACTGATCTTAGGTACTGGTTGTCAGTGCAGAGATCTGAGGATGTGCATAATATCTTCATCTTTTTGTCTCTGTCTTTCTTCCCTTTTTGTAGGAGAAGATGGAGAGAACCTGTACTATGCAGGAGCCAGAAACACCCATGAATGGAATGCTGCAGGGGAAGGAGTGAGACACACCCACCCTCCCTTCCCCTCTCTCTCCTTCTTTCTCTTTCCATCTCCGCTGTTGTGAAGAACTACAAGCACAACACATAAAAACACACATGCATGCACACTCACACGCATGCTCTCGCACATACAGACACACATTCCTGTAAGCCAGTGTTCATTCCTGTTGCTAAATTTATTATGTATGTATTTATTTATTTATTTATTATTATTATTATTATTATTATTATTATTATTATTATTATTATTATTTATTAATTAGTTAAACCACTATTTTTCAATTATGTTCGGTCCATCATTTATCCAATTGTTTAATAAATTACATGATAAATAATTTATAAACTTGAGGTTCGGATCTCCTTTAAAAGGAAAAAATGGTTTTGCATTTTTGAGAAAAATATAACTAGCGTGCATATATAGTGATTTTTTAGTCACAAATAAAAATGATCTGAACACATAATCAACCATTTCTTTAAAATAAACACTTTCTTGAGGCGAAAACAAAGGAATTAGTTGACATGCTTTTAAATATGCTTTTTAAATGACACGAGGTTTGGTAACAGGACTGAGAAAAATGCAACCATCTTCCACTTAGAAACCTTTTCAGTTACCTGAGAGTGACCAATACACATTTTGAATAGTTACATATTGTGTTATTAGATTCAGTGATTGCAAAAATATTTTAAAAATTAAGTTTAATTTGGAAGCCTTACAACAAGCAAACGGCACCCATTTGGTGGAATGGCCCCTAATCGATTAGGACGCATATTTCATATTTCTTATTTCATCCAAAACTGTATTTCTATCACAGGTGATTTCTTTAAGACTACATGGGAATCCTGCACAATAATCTTCTTTGGAACAGTAGTGAGTGTGAATAACATCAAAATTAATCAGCTGGTCATAATCACTCAGTGAGTCTCTCAGTGCTCAGAGCTACAGGTCATTACATAGCAGTTTTACACAACTGCTGAGTTGGCAGTGTGTTTTGTATCACTGTCTTGCTGCATGATGAAGTTCCTCCCAATTATATTGGATGCATTTCTATGTAAATTGGCAGACTGTTTCTGTAAACTCCTGAATTCATTCTGCTGCTACCATCATGAGTTACATCATGAATAAAGATTACTGAGACTATTCCAGAAGGAGCCATACAAGCCCAAGCCATGACACTACCTCCACCATGCTTGACAGATGAGCATCTATGTTTTGGATCATGAGCAGATCCTTTCTTTCTCCATACTTTGGCCTTTCCATCACCAAGATTATCCATCAGGCTAATCTTGGTTCCAGAATTTTTGTGGCTCTCCTGTGTATTTCTTTGCAAATTCCAATCTGGCTTTCTGATTCTTACTCCTGATGGTGGTTTACATATTGTGGCATGGCCTCAAAATTTCTAAAACTTCCTAGAATGGCGGATGGTAATACCTTCACTCCTTCCCTGTGGAGGTTGGTGGTGATGTCACTAACTGTTGTTTTTGTTTTTTTCTCCTATGGCGCATCATGAAGAGGAGAATCAGACAACGACGACCAAGGACAGTTGAGCAGCTGAAGTCTTGTATCAAGCAAGAATGGACAAAAATTGGACTGCAACAATTAGTATCCTCAGTTCCCAAACCATTAAAAAGTGTCATTAAAAGGAAGGGTGATGTAACACAGCGGTAAACATGCCTCTGTCCCAACTTTTTTTTGAATGTGTTGAAGGCATCAAATTCTAAATTTGTTTATATTTACAAAATACAATTAAGTTGGTCAGTGAAAACACTGAATATATATTCTTTGTACTTTTGTCAGTTAATTAAAGTTTCAAGAGACTTGACAAACCACAGATTTTAGCTTTTATTGCATTTTAGAAAAAATCCCAACTTTTATGCAAATGGGGTTAGTAATATATTATGTAGTAGCATATTATCTTCATCAAAAATGAAGACAATGAGTGATTTAATTGGTTTTAGTTTACATTTGACTGCATTCTTTTCCATTTCTGAATGTTTACTTCAACCAGACTGACTGGAAATACTTTTTACTATATTGCTGGTGTTTTTTTTTTTTATTGTTTTTTAAAAATTTGTTTTATTTTAATATTTTATTAATTTATTGTTTTTGGTTATTATTTTATTAGCTTATCTTGAACAGTTGCAAGAGGACTTTAAACAATATTTCATAAGAAGTTATTAGTGGCTTAATGCCATTGTTTTGATGTAATATTTATATAAGCATTTAACTTTTGAAATAAAAGTGTTTACAACAACATTACCATGTTATGTTACAAGCAAATAGACTGTATCAAAGTAATATAATATTAAACTTTTAAAATAATATGTAGATGTGGGGCTCCATGACCATATCTTATATCGTATATGATATGGGAGGAGGGCTGTGGGGCCCAAATAAATATTTTTTCAGGGGTCCCAGAGCTCCCTGGCTATGGCCCTGTTAGTACACCACTGGTTTCTTTCTTTTTCAGGACATTTCAAATGGTTGTATTGTTGTATATGTTTGTGCAACGGGTCTGATAGATTTTCCCTCATTTCTCAGCTTTAAAATCGCTTGCTTATCTCCCATATACAGCTCTCTGGTGTTCATATTGTTTTATCCTTTTTACCAACAAATGCAGTCTTCACAGGCAAAACATAGGGCTCAGACCAAGAGTAGACCTTCAGCGGTATTAATTCTTTAAACAATCAATTTAACAGCACACATATGGGCAGCAAGAAACACCTATCAGTCACATGTTTCAATATTTTTGATCACTTGAAAAAAATGGGTGGGTTCAAACAAAAGGTGCTATGTTACACACATGTATATATATGTATGTATATATATATATATATATATATATATATATATATATATATATATATATATATATATATATATATATATATATATATATATATATATATATATATATATATATATACACACACACACACACACACACACACACACACACACACACACATATATATATATATATATATATATATATATATATATATATATATATATATATATATATATATATATATATGTGTGTGTGTGTGTGTGTGTGTGTGTGTATATATATATATATATATATATATATATATATATATATATATATATATATATATATATATATATATATATATATATATATATATATATATACATACACAGTGGGGGGGAAAAGTATTTGATCCCCTATCAATCTGCAAGATTTCTGGCTCCTATAACCTATAACCCAGTTACCATAGATCTTTTCTTTCAAAATGTTACCCTGTACCTTTTATCTACTTGTGTTTCACTCCTGTCAACAAAGAACAGGTATCTGAGGCTACAGAGGGCACAAGCTCACTCAAACTCAGGAACCAGAAACACCCACCCATGGAATGCTGCAGGGGAAGGAGCGAGACACACCCACCCTCTCCATCTCCCATCTCTCTGTCTCTCCCTCTCTCTCTCCCCCCTCCTCCCCTCCTTCTTTCTCTATCCACCTCCTTTGCTGTGAAGAACTACAAGCACAACACACAAAAACACACATCCATGCACACTCACGCATGCGCTCGCACATACGGACACACATTCCCATAAGCCAATGTTTTTTCCTGTTGCTAAATTTATTAAATATTTACTAATTACTAAATTTATTAAATAAATTTACTAAATGTATTTATTAGTGGTTTAGCTAATTTTTTTTTTTCTTAAAAAAATTTGTTAAACCACTATTTATTCAATTATGTTTGGTCCATCATTTATCCAATTGTTTCCAATACTTTCGGAGGGGACTGTTCTGTACTTCAATAACAGCTGTAATACCCCCATTTTAAAAGCCTCCATTGAGTTATTTGTGACCCCTTTGGCTTTCCATAGTCAAATAAAGCAAGGAAGGCTTGCTGGAGAAATTTTTTTATTTTATTTTTTTTTAAGCAAAATATATAGTCTGTATGTTTTTATACACAAATGACAGATGTACCTCTTCTCTCAGACAAAAGGACGCTTCAGGTGAAGTGAAAGTGACATGTGAAGGCCAATGTATGGTAACCCATACTTGGAATTTGTCCTCTGCATTTAACCCATCCAAGTTAGTGAACACACATTAGAAGTTGTGAGTAGTGAACATACACACACACTACAAACCGTGAACACACCCGGAGTGGTATATTCAACTTCTTGGAAGCGTATAATTTGGGTAATTTAGTTGTACCCGTTCCTCCCTCAGTCTTCGTGATTACCATCATCTGTATAAACATTAACCGTCTCTTTGAAAGTAGAAGCGAAAAAAAAAACCCCCAAAACCCGGAAGTGAGAAATCGGCTAAATGTTTGTCGCGTTCATAAATTAACTCCCGCATAACGACTTCTGAAAACAGTTAAAGAGAAATGATTGATATGTTCTTATGTATTATTGAATATCTGGGTGTTTTAAACTTATTTAGATGTAATGAGTGCGTGTGTGCAGATGAGTAACACATTCCAGGTTCGGGTAGGGCTTGAGGAATGAAGAATGAAGAAAGGAACAACTCAAAAGGCGCTTTATACTTTTACTTTCGCTTTCCAGCGGTTTTAATTTCTACACGCACACAGCTCTGTGTTGATTTCTTTCTTTTTCTCTCTCTCTCTCTCTCTCTCTCTCTCTCTCTCTCTCTCTCTCTTTTCAGCTGTTTGCAATGAACAAATCAAACAAAAGCAATTGAAACAGTTCAACACAACGAATGCTTCAAGTGGTTTCCCCAAATTCAACTGAAAATGCAACTTATAATGACTTCTCCAGTCTCAAAATTATTCAACCCCTTCATGACGAGCATCTTTAGTACTTAGTAGAGCACCCTTTTGCTGTTATGGCCTCCTGCAAATGAGATGCATAGCCAGACACCAGCTTCTGGCAGCGTTCCTGAGGGACCTTAGCCCGTTCCTCATGAGCAATGGCCTCCAGTTCCCAAGTTATATTCTTGGGTTTGCGTACTGCAACTGCCTTCTTCGGATCCCACCAGAGATTTTCTATGATGGCCCTGTAGAATCTTCCAGGACTTCTTCTGCAACCAAGCCTTGGTGGAATTTGAGGTAAGCTTCAGCTTCCTCACAGACGGCATGACGTTTTCTCCTATGATTTCCTGATACTTCAATGAATCCATCTTGCCTTCCACACGCTGAAGGTTTCCAGTGCCAGAGGATGCAAAGCAGCCCCAGAGCATCACCAAGCCACCACCATGCTTGACTGTGGACAGAGTGTTCTTTCTTCATTCTTCTTTCTCCAGACATACCACTGATCCATCATGCTGAAAAGTTCCAGTTTTGTTTCATCGCTCCACAGAACAGAATCCCAAAACTTCTGTGGCTTATTTATATGATTTTGAGCCGACTTTTCTTGTGCTTTTGGGTCAGTAGTGGTGAACGTCTTGGAGTTCTGGCATGGAAACCTTCTGCATTTTGTATGCACCATACTGTGCTCACTGAAACCTCAGTGCCTGTTGCCACCAAATCTTGCTGCAGGTCTTTTGCAGTCACTCGAAGGTTTTTCACAACCTGCCTTCTCAGAAATCTGGTTGCAGCCGTTGATCACTTCTTTTTTCTGCCCCGTCCAGGTATTTCATGTATTTTCTGCCCCTAGCCAGTTCAGGTATTTGATGTGTTCCAGCTCAAGCACACCTAGTGCAACTAATGAAGCCCTTGATTAGTTACATCAAGTGTGCTTGAGACAACACCTGTTTTGCATATTTGTGCTGTTATGAGGGTTTCTATTCAGGGGATTGAATCATTTTGGGACTGGAGGAGTCATTATATATATATATATGTGTGAAGGAGGAAGTGGGAAAATAACAGTGTAGCGTGACACAACGCCCCACCCCTCTTTTTCTGTAGTGGAAAAAGTAGCTCATTACAAGAAAACTTACATTATTACAGCGATTACAAGTTTAACTTCACTGAGGAATGACACTTTTTAATGGTTTATAGTTATATTTAATTTTGTGGAACAGCTGTAAAGACGTAAAGACATGGGGGAGTCTTCAGCACAGGGGAGGTTACACTTTCGGGTTTTTGGAAACATGAAAAAGTTTTTTTTTTCTTATTAACTTCAAGAGAAAGTAAAAACACACTTCATGACCTGCTATTATAGAAAAATAATCAACCATCCTGTTGTGTTTGATTCCTTACTAAGTTTACATAAACATTTTATTCTTAAGGAATTGAATTAATTAATTTCTTTTACTTCCCCATGTACACAGAAAGGGTCGCAGTGAGACACTGATCTCCATAGGTCATCTGTTCATTGGTGCATTTTCCAGATAATGGTGGAAGACACTGGTGACAAGTCAGTGACAGTGCTGGGATAAAAAAACATTTAAATTTTTTTTATTATATATATATTGTTTTACTAATTTAATGAAATGAGCTCCATGTGAGCGTCATTACCTTTGGAGAAAAGCATACAGATGAGCAGCAGTGTGACTTGAGACTACATTGTTGATGTTTCTGTAGAAGTTGAGGTGTGAAGATGAACGGGATTAAAATGTGAGTAAGGTCTGAGAGGAAGCCTGGTTTTATGGTGATGTATAATGGGGTGTGTGTATGTAGGGAGGGATTTATTTCAGATATAAGCATATTCGTTTCTTGAAAACTTTTTCTTCCTTGAAAGCCACTGCCAGGTGTCAGATGAGCCCCACCTAAAGACATGATAGTGTTCTGCAGTGTTTGGAAGTGTTCAGTGTTGTCCATTTAAGCATGCTTTTCTTCTATTACTTTTAGACTGTACTAACCATACTAACCCCCAACACAGCTTTAGCTTGATGGTACTTTCAGACCCCCCTTTTGGACACACACCCACACACACACACACACACACACACACACACAAGCATGAAAACAAATGAAGAAAATCTCAACAACCAAAAATAATCTTATATTTCTATTACATGTGTACTTCCATTTAAATTTTTTTGCATTAGATGGAGCTTTAAAGGAGCTTCATCAGCTCTGAGCTCAGTACAAGAGGATGGAGGAGAGCAGAGGGACGATCATGAGGAGGAAACTCTCAACTCAGCCCACAGCACCGTTACACAGGTTCCCCTCACAACACATCACATTTGATGCACTGAATCCTAGCAGGCTTGCTGAACCAGATGCAACACAGAGGTTCTTGGAGATACATCCTTTCATAGGCACGTTACTGCTCCATACTTGAACTGAGAGAGAGGGGGGGGATAAATAGACAGGAATAAATATGGCTGTGTTTTATTTATTTTCAGTTATTGTCAGTAATCACAATATTAACTTCCATTATGAACAGCTCCTGTGGTGAATCGTTCTGTAAATTATGGAAGGAGTCTCTAGTGTCAGCACTTTGTAACAATCCAACATAAAGTCCTGGGAACGACTTCAGGACAGATGAGCTTATGCAAGAATGAACCTTGTGCTCGTTCTAGTAGGTTATTGTTACTATAGTAACAGCTCCTACACAGGAACAACAGAACCTCACCATAATCTAAGACTAATAATAAACATGTTTAACTAAGAAGAACGTGTAACCATTGACGTGGTGAAGTTTTCTGTTATCAGACTTTTGTTTAATATTTCTGTAAGGAGTCTTTAGTGTTACTGTCAGCGCTTTGTGACAGAGTACTTAATAAAGTTTCCCAACATGGGAGCTTCAGGACAGACAGGTTTACACTTTCCGGTTTTTCAGAAATATGACAAGCATTTCTTTATTTTTTTTTTTCATTAAAATTGAGAAAGAGAAGGAGATGCTGGTGAGGGAAAGACTGTGGATGTTACACAACATTAAATGTGCTGTTAAATTGTAATAATACTATGTAAAGCACTTTGAGTGCCTAGAAAAGCATTATATAAATCTAAGGAATTATTATTATTATTATTATTATTATTATTATTATTATTATGGGCAAATCACTGTGGTATAAGCAGAATAACGCACTTTGGACCATACACTTCAGGGTGGTAACAGTAATTTTCTCGGTCCATATCACACCACATGGGCAAAACTATAAGTTAGATCTTCTGGGAAACGGTCTATGCTTGTTACAGGAAGTGTTAAATCCAAAGATGAATATGTTCACCTGATCCACTGACACAGCGATCTTCGTTTCCTGTACAGCTCACTGTACTTGTGCAGCCACTAGAATCACAGCTGTAACACTTTCTCCCATTGGCAGCCTTGTCTGGAAGAGCTTAATAGAGAAAGAAAATCAAACAAACAGCTCATTGTATCTCATATATCACCATGAAGTACTCTAATAATATGTCCAACAATAATCTGGAAATTATTGTTTCCACAGGAAACTATAATCTACTGTAAAATTCAAGCCTTTTGATATACGACACACTGATAAAGAAGAACTGTCAAAGATTAAATAACAATTTTTTAAAAGTAAAATTAAAAAAAAAAAACATCAAATCTATCTTAGATTTAAAGATAAAGAAATTTAAAGTAAATGATGGAAAGATAGAAACTTTCAGGAGTGCTTTGTTTTACCTGGCAGTGTGTCACTGTTACAGCTGGCAGAGTTGCAGCATTTGCCATTGTTGGTCACTTTCACCACTCCTAGGTTCAGGCTTCCGCCTACACACAGTTCTGTCACGCTGCAAGTCTTTAAATAATAATCTGTCACTTTTGTACCACCTACAGAACATTCCAGATAGCAGTGTGATTAGACAATCTGACACGTCTTACAATTATATTGATTTCAATTACATACAGCAGTGTTTCAACTAGTACAACATCCTATGTCAAGATCACATATAAAAATAAAAAATATCAAAACTAAGGAGTGACCAGAAATTAGTGACTGTGAATGCACTGATTACTAGAACATTAGTATTAAGCAATTCAATTGATGATCAAAATTTAAATATTGCAATACTGTTGTACAAGATGTCACCCTCTAACTGACCGTGTCTTGTAAGAATCAACACAGTAATGTACAACATCTAACGCTGATGAGGTCTTTACAGGTTTGATTCCAAAGCAACTGATGAATTTCACAGTATGTTATGGACAAGAATTAGTAAGAATTAGAAATGGATTATATTAGACTTTATTTAAAATGTATTATTATATAGCACACATATGATCATTACATTTCGAATTATTTGTCTATCATTTGGTTTCACATCCACACACACTTACTCATGTACACAGAAAGCGTTGAAGTGAGACACTGATCTGGACAGGTTCTCTGTACGCTACATGTTCCAGATACTGATGATCCACACAGTTGACAAGTCAGTGACAGCGCTGAAGAAACATGACAATGAAAATGTAAAACAGAGCCAGTGAAGAAAAATAAATTGTACACCCTAGATTTATTTCCTCTATTCAAAATGTGAGCTTCATTACCTTCAGAGAAAAGCATGCAGATGAGCAGCAGTGTGACTTGAGACTTCATTGTTGGTGTTTCTGTAGAAGTTGAGGTGTGAAGGTGAAGCAGACGGGTTTAAAATGTGAGTAAGGTCTCAGAGGAAGCCTGGTTTTTTATAGTGATGTATGATGGGGTGTGTGTATGGAGGGAGGGATTTATTTCACATTACGTAAAAATGCCTTAACTTTCTTTTTCTTGAAAGTCACCATTCATTCATTCTATTCATTCATTTATCTGCAGTAACTGCTTTATCCTGCTCAGCGTCAACACTGAATTTTAAATGAAATGTTCAGCAGTGTTTACTTTCAGTGTTTACACAGGTTCAGTCTTGTCTATGTAACATGCAACCTTTTTCTATTACTCTGAGCCTCAGTATATAATTGTAATGCAAACAGATTCATTTTCATCCTACGTGTGCTAAAACAAGCATGATTTCAGAGCCAAAACACAATCTAATCTTTGTTTGCATGTGGGTTTTCACTATTACTTTGAGAAAGAAACAAAAAAAACTAAAAAAAGAAAAATGTCATCACACTTCAGAAGTTTCCTGCTTACAATATACAATTACATTATATATTACATTATACATTATATAATATTATATATTACAATAAATATATAATAGTCAGGTTTAGCCCAGTACAGCTGTACACTGGTTCAGTGCTTTGATTTACATTTCCTGAAGTCTTTACAAGGAGGTGATGGAAGGATTAAGGAAAGGTGCATTAAAACATGTATTAAAAAAAAAAAAATGTTACAAAAGTTCTAGTTGGACGCTTAGAAAAAAAGAAAGATTAAGGTTTAAAGAAGAAGAAGAAGAAGAACAAGGAGGACAGTAGGGAAAGCAGAAAGAAAAGAATTAGAAAGACAAGAAACATGATCGTGACAGTGGAGTTGTGTGCAAATCTGATCTCATGAGAAATTTGCACGAGGTTGATTGAACGAGGACAAGTGGATGAGTCTTTCATAAGAAGTTGTAAGACAAGTTAAAAACATTCCTTTAACAGTTTCATCTTGTCATATGCTGCAAGCATGAGATCATGTAGATTCAAGCAGAGCTACTGATTAGTCCCCAGGTGTCAAGCAAAGTTTAAGTCAAGAAAAAATATAAAATCTGTAAAATTGTTTTTGGGAAACAGTAATATTATTAACCAGTACAAAAAAGAAGAAAATGTGGTTATATTTTAAAAATCCTGTTCATTTTTCTTGTCTGTTTATTTTAACTTGCCAAAAAGTTCAAACTTCCTAAAATGGGTCTGGATGAGGCTATAACGCTGGCAACAACGCTACCCACTGCGCAACCATTGTGTGGGTTGTATTTACTTGTAGGCTATCACAGAGTGTACATTTCTGGGGGAAATAATCGGTCTCACATCATTTAGTGTCCCTGTATAATTCCACAATTTATTTTGCACTGCAAAAAATTACAGCAAGTGAAAATATTCCTAAAATATTCCATAAAATTCCTATTATAAAATTACTAACCCCATTTCCGTAAAAACTGGGATTTTTTTCCCGAAAATTCAATTAAAACAAGTCTCTTGAAATTTAACTGACAAAAGGACAAAGAAAAGATATTCAGTGTTTTCACTGACCAACTTAATTGTATTTTGTAAATATAAACAACTTTAGAATTTGATGCCTTTAACACACTCAAAAACAATTGGGACAGAGGCATGTTTACCGCTGTGTTACATCACCCTTCCTTTTATTTACACTTTTTAATGGTTTGGGAACTGAGGATACTAATTGTTGCAGGTTTGCAAGTGGAATTTTTGCCCATTCTTGCTTGATACAAGACTTCAGCTGCTCAACAGTCCTTTGTCACCATTGTCTGATTCTCCTCTTCATGATGCGCCATAGGAGACAGATCTGGACTGCTGGCAGGCCAGTCAAGCACACGCACTCTGTGTCTACGAAGCCACGCTGTTGTAGCACGTGCACAATGAAGCCTGGCATTGTCCTGCTGAAATAACCATGGACTTCCTGGGAAAAGACGTTGCCTTGATGGCAGCATATGTCTCTCTAAAATCCCAATGTACGCCTCCGCGTCAATGGTACCTTCACACATGTGCAAGTCACCCATGCCGTGGGCACTGATGCACCCCCATACCATCACAAATGCTGGCTTTTGCACCTTTCGCTTATAACAATCTGTTTGATCTAAATTTGTTTATATTTACAAAATACAATTAAGTTGGTCAGTGAAAACACTGAATATCTTTATACTTTTGTCAGTTAATTAAAGTTTCAAGAGATTTGACAAATAACAGATTTTTGTTTTTATTGCATTTTAGAAAAAATCCCAACTTTTATGGGAATGGGGTTAGTACAATAAACCAAACATAAGATTATTAAGCCTATTTCTAGACATGTTTTACTATTTCTAGGCTTTACAGTGCCTCCACTAATAATGGCACCCTTGGTAAATATGAGCACAGAAGGCTGTGAAAATTTATCTTTATTGTTTAACTTTGATCTTTTGTTGAAAAAAAAAAAATCACAAAAATACTCTGTTCTCATGGATATCACACAATTGCAAATACAACACAGGTTTATATGAAAAAAAAATCTTTGTTAAATATAGGAGTGCAACAGTTATTGCCACTCCATGAATTCATATGAGAAAAATATATTTGAAGTATATTCCCATTGATATTTTACTTTTTTAAAGTACACCTGGGTGACTTTGGGTGAATTGCTCAACCATGACTTCCTGTTTCACAGGGGTATAAATGTGAGGCCAAATTCCCTTAGTCATTCTTAACAATGGGTAAGACCAAGGAATATAGCTGTGATGTGCAGCAAAAGGTTGTTCCCAAAATTGGAAGTGACTATAAGAAAATAGCAAAAGCATTGAAAATGCCCATTTTCACCATCAGGGCAATAATTAAGAAATTCCAGCCAACTGGAAATGTTATGAATCAACCTGGAATTGGACGTGTATCTATGCTGTCTCAACGTACTGTGAAGAGGATGATTCGAGTGGCCAAAAATCTCCAAGGATCACAGCTGGAGAATTGTAGAAGTTAGTTGTGTCTTGGGGTCAGAAAGTCACCTACATCACCACAAGTTGTTTAGAAGAGTTTCAAGAAAAAAGCCTCTAGTCTCATCCAAAAACGAACTCAAGCGTCTTCAGTTTGTCAGACACTACTGGAACTTCAAATGGGATCGGGTTCTATGGTCAGATGAAACCAAAAGGTGGTTTTGGCACACACAGAGAGGTAGCCATATGGAAAAGTACCTCATGCCCACGGTTAAATATGGTGGTGGCTCTTTAATGTTTTGGGGCTGTTTTTCTGCCAGAGGACCTGGACATTTTGTTAGGATACATGGCATCATGGACTCTATCAAATATCAACAGATATTAAATGAAAACCTGACCGCCTCTGCCAGAAAGCTTAAAATGGGCCGTGGTCGGATCTTCCAGCAGGACAATGATCCAAAACATATAACAAAATCAACACAAAAATGGTTTACTGACCACAAAATCAAGGTCCTGCCATGGCCATCCCAGTCCCCTGACTTGAAACCCATAGAAAACCTGTGGGGTGAACTGAAGAGGAGAGTACACCAGCGTGGACCTCAAAATTTGAAGGATCTGGAGAGATTCTGTATGGAGGAATGGTCTCAGATCCCTTGCCATGTATTCTCCAACCTCATCAGGCATTATAGGAGAAGACTTGTTATCTTGTTCTTGTTATCTTGGCAAAGGGAGGTAGCACAAAGTATTGACTAAAAGGGTGCCAATAATTGTTGCACACCTATAATTAACAAATATATATATATATATATATATATATATATATATATATATATATATATATATATATATATATATATATATATATATATTTTTTTTTTTTTTTTTTTTTTTTTTTTTTGGGATAAACTTGTGTTTTGTTTGCAATTGCTTGATATCCATGAGAGCATTTTTGTGATTTTTTTAAACAAAAAGGTGAAAAGGTTAAACAATAAAGACAATTTTTCACAGCCTTCTTTGCTCATATTTACCAAGGGTGCCAATATTAGTGGAGGGCTCTGTATCTTTTCTTATTCTATTATATCATTTTTCCTCTTTCTAAGCATAAATAAATGCTCAAAATGAGCAGAATTGTCTGCCAATAGAACAATACTATTTCAAACTTGAATTGTCTTGAAATAGGTTGAATAAGCTTATATTTGGTTTCTTGTAATGTTATAATGGGAAATACAAGGTCATTTTGACTATATTCAGGATATTTTAACTCGCTAAGATGTTGTCTTTTACTCTGTGTACAACTTTAACACAGCAACGTATATTTACCAGACTCCAAAAACCTGTTAATGGAGTGAATGGAGAGAAGTATGTGGGCCATCACTCATCTACCTGTACGTCTACCTCGAGGTGTAAGTTTTGTTTGTTGGAATTCACATAAAATGCAGATGTCGTGCATATAACATGTAAAGACAGCATTTCAAACATCATTCTTATAATGACTTCTCCAGTCTCAAAATTATTCAACCCCCTGAATAGAATCCCTCATAACAGCACACATATGAAAAACTGGAGTTGTCTCAAACACACCTGATGCAACTAATAAAGGGCTTCATTAGATGCACCAGGTGTGCTTGAGCTGGAACACATGAAATACCTGAACTGGCTATGGGCAGAAAATGCATGAAATACCTGAACTGGCTAGGAGTTAAAAGATAAGATCATCGCCCTTCACAAACCATGAACAGGATACAAAAAGATAGCGAAGATACTGAATGTTCCTAGAGACACCGTTGGAAGCATAGGTCACAAGTTCAAAGTTAAGGGAACAGTCTATGCCTTCTATCACTCATCTTCTCACACTACCTGGATGTGTGAGATTCCAGAAAAAGGAAGCTATCAACTGCTGCAACCAGATTTCTAAGAAGGCAGGTTGTGGATAACCCCCAAGTGACTGCAAAAGACCTGCAGCAAGACTCGGTGGCAACAGGCACTGAGGTTTCAGTGAGCACAGTATGGCGTGTACTACACACAGAAGGTTTCCATGCCAGAACTCCAAGATGTACACGACGACTGAATCAAAAGCACAAGTAAAGTCTGCTCCAATATGCTCAAAATCATAAATAAGCCACAGAAGGTTTGGGATTCTGTTCTGTGGAACTTTTCGGCATGATGGATCAGTGGTATGTCTGGAGGATGAAGAATGAAGCATAGACTGAAAAGAACACTCTGTCCTTTGCTCATGAAGAATGGGTTAAGATTCCTCAGGAATGCTGCCAGAAGCTGGTGTCTGGCTGTGCTATGGTGTCTCGTTTGCAGCAGGTCATAACAGCAAAAGGGTCTCTACTAAGTATTAAAGATGCTTGCCATGAAGGGGTTGAATAATTTTGAGACTAGAGAAGTCATTATAAGTTGCATTTTCAGTTGAATTTGGGGAAACCACTTGAAGCATTCGTTGTGTTGAACTGTTTCAATCGCACACAACAATACAGTGGCACAGTACACAGGACTAC
This sequence comes from Cranoglanis bouderius, assembly GCA_023630585.1. Classification (NCBI taxonomy): domain Eukaryota; kingdom Metazoa; phylum Chordata; class Actinopteri; order Siluriformes; family Cranoglanididae; genus Cranoglanis; species Cranoglanis bouderius. Next base: position 2,008,054 of record CM042570.1, read on the forward strand.
ATAAAGGCAAATACACAGGAGAGTTAACATCAACTAGACAGGTTAAGAGAAACAGTGTTGAGTGGAAAAACCTAGTGCAAAAAAAATGGTCTGTAAACTATTGACTGTGATGGCAGCAATTGATTGTAGTAGCAGTGATAAGAGTCATAACAGTAAAGTGTCCAATAGCAGCAGTAAAGTGCAGGTGTGCAGTGATGGAGGTACACAGTGGTAGTTGTTGGGACTTTTTGATTAGTCCAGGTGAGTGTTGAGAGGCAACAGTGTTCAGACTGCCTCAGGTAAGAAAGTGTTGTGGAGTCTGGTGGGAGTCCACAGGATAATAGTATAGTAAGTCTATATCAGTTAATGAAGAATCTTAATACCATATGGACAAGGCAAATGGAGCATTTATTGATTTTTAATGAATTTATCAGACTTTCCGGTTGATGTAATTTTATGTTAATTTATCATAATCCCATTTTATTATAATCATAATTTTAAGTTGATTTATCATAATTTTATGTTAATATATAATTATAATTTAAGATTATCATTGTATGATTTTTTTGTTGTAATTTTAAGATCGTTTCATCAGTGTTCAGTGTGACAAGAAGACCTTTTTAACGACATCTTTGTTGAAGTTCATTAATTTTAGCCAAAACATCACATTTTGTAATATTTTACTCCGATTTAACACTTAGTTGCATTTTAAAACTTTTCATTATCCTTCAATAAATGTTCAAATATATGAAACCATATACGTGGTGTATAGGCCGACCGTAATGACCACCAAATGGCCTACTTTCATTTCTTTTGAAGTCAACACTGTGCTCCTGCCGATTCTGTGAAATGACTTTACTTTACGAAAAGCAAATGAAGATATCTTGAGTAAAGGAAATATTATCCAAAATTTGGCAATGTCAGATAATTAATTAACAAATATAACACCACAAAGCTTATTTTTAGACATTTTTTTTATAATTTATTTTTTACTAATTTTAAACTTAAATTATTTCTAATTATTTTATTTTATATTTTTTTTCTAGAAATATGCTTAATAATGGTATACTTGTTCAAAAAGAAAATTAGAAGAAAATTATTAGTTGAATCTGCCTATTCCTAAGATATGATAAGATAAAATATACAGTATATACTGTGTGTGTGTGTGTGTGTGTGTGTGTGTGTGTGTGTGTGTGTGTGTGTGTGTGTGTGTGTGTGTGTGTGTTTATAAGTTTAAAATGATATTATATTGGCCAAATATATGCCAATAAAATGCCAATTTCAAGCTTGAAATAAATAAAATAAAATATGGTTATGCTCTCACACTGCCATGACCTTTGAGGTGACATGTAGTTACACCTGCAAATTCACTTAGATTATTTGCTGGAAAATTAAGTGTTTTTGAATTATTCATTAATAGTGATAATTTACCAAAACTGTTAAATATGCTGATAAAAGTAATGGTTTTGTCATATTTTAGTATTTTTTTCTGTTATGAAGTTATGAAAAGGCAATATTGTAGAAAACGATTTGTTTTGTCTGCTTATGTTTCAGAAGTTCTGCTTAATCAGTGTCACTGTGGACAATAATGCCTTTTACACCCACAGATCAAAAAAAGACCTATGAGGCACAGTGCTGAAAAACTCATAAGATGGAACATTACAGCCGTATTATGGAGGGATGAAAGTTTAATTAATCTGACGTATATACAGTAGAAGCACATTAAACACTAATAAATACATGACTAAATACAATGCACTTGAAATGGAAAATACCACAGTTACTTTACATTTATGACATATGCACTAATCCAGAACGATCTCATTTATACATCTGAGCAGTTGAGGGTTAAGGGCCTTGCTCAAGGGCCCAACAGTGGCAGTGCTGAAAATCTAAATCAACACATCGAAACCTCTTCTTCTAACTTCTACTAGTTTTCAATAAGGCTTTAAGTGAGCTGCTCCAGTAAACTCTGTAAATGTAAATGTGAATAAGTGTTCATGGCTTTTTAGGCAAGTATCAGTGTTTTAAAGGTGATGCTTGTGGCTACAGGAAGCCAGAAGAGGAGACAGAAAACAGTGGTCTGAGTGTTGTGGTTCGTTGCAGTTCTCACACAGCATATAGCACGCTATACACATGAGGAGAGCGGTGAACTCTTTACTTCTCCCGCTTACACACGTCTCTGCCGTGCCGCAAGTCTTCATATTAACATCTGACAACTTTGTACCACCTATAGAACATTCCACATATCAGTGTGAACACGCGTTCTACGCTAATATAAGAGGTACTGAACTTGAGCTTGTGCAATAGTTTGCGCAATGTGATTGGCTTGATTTAAAAATAATGTTGAACTGCTTATGTGAAAAAGGAAAATGGTGTATTGTGTAATCCTGCAGTAAGTAAGCATTTGATAAGGTTGATAATGAACACTCAGTCGGAAAAAAAAAAAAAAAAAACACAACAGGAAAAAAACTGGCAGGTTTGGTTTTTTCAGAAACTGCTGATCTGAGATTTTAATGCATAGTAGTGATTTAAAACAAAACAAACATAAACATAGAGTGAGTGGCAGTTCTTTGGCAGAAATGAAAGAGGTCAGACCAGAATTGCCAGACTGGTTCGAGCTGACAGGAAGGCTACAGTAAATGAAATAAGCACTCTTTACAACCGTGTTGAGCAGAAAAGCGGCTCTGAACGCACAACATGTCGAAACTTGACGTGCATATACTACAATAGAGCAGGAGTTTCACTCCTGTCAACAAAGAGGCTACAGAGGGCACAAGCTCACCCAAACTATAGAGAAGAAGATTGGAAAGAGGCAAGGTGACATTCTTCTACTGTGGTAACTGCTTCAAGGTTTGACAAGTTGTAGGTTCTGTTCTGTTAGTTTGGCCTTCCTGTCAGAAAGGTTCGTTTTATTATTTTTGAAGGCATCTTTATTTTACAGTATTTCTTTACATGTACAGATTTATATATTGATTATTATACTTTGCATGTACTTATCCATAATTGAAGTTGAATTAATAAACTAAGAGCCATTCAACCAAATGGGTGCCATATTCATCCCCGGGACATTATATGTAACTTCAAATTTATAATATATTATTTAAAATATTGATAAAAACTACCTAGAACACTGAAAAATCGTATTTGTTACCTGTCCCCACTGTCCAACACTACACTTTACCATTAAATATTATGTTTAAAATCCTTCAGAGATCTTTTTTTTTTTTTGCATTGTTGTGTGACTCCATATCTCATCTATGCTTTAAATATTTTTTTCATACGAAAATCCATAATATTTTAGTTAAAATACACATTTTAGCCATGTCCCCAGGTTTTCACTCAGTCTTGTTACCCTAAGACATTCCTCCCTCTGGAAGTTGTATCATCTGGATCTTCTGAAGGCCATGGGAAGACCAAAAGGAAGTTCTCTCATTTTATTTTCTGTACATTTGATGATATTTTAACTATGACCGAGAAGGTCAATCTCAACGTACAGTCCTGTTACCTAAATTATTTCTTAGATATTATTTGTTTATTTTAAAGATACAATTTTTTGTTGAATCATTAATATGTGCTCCGTGTCCTCGTGTGTCCTGCTTTCATGTATGCCATGTGGCTATATTTTATTTATTTCCTAAGTTTATGCTAAAAACTCAGTCCTGTTACTTACTGTATATAGAGAGAAGGCTTTTTTTTTTTTTTTAAAGAAAAGGTCAAGCAAGTTTGTTTTCATGAATTTAATGCAATTGTAGCTAAAACACTGTTGGATGTAGTTTTTGCAGCTGAACCATTTAGTGTTTTGTAGACAAGCGATAATATTTTCAAACTGATCTTAGGTACTGGTTGTCAGTGCAGAGATCTGAGGATGTGCATAATATCTTCATCTTTTTGTCTCTGTCTTTCTTCCCTTTTTGTAGGAGAAGATGGAGAGAACCTGTACTATGCAGGAGCCAGAAACACCCATGAATGGAATGCTGCAGGGGAAGGAGTGAGACACACCCACCCTCCCTTCCCCTCTCTCTCCTTCTTTCTCTTTCCATCTCCGCTGTTGTGAAGAACTACAAGCACAACACATAAAAACACACATGCATGCACACTCACACGCATGCTCTCGCACATACGGACACACATTCCCGTAAGCCAGTGTTCATTCCTGTTGCTAAATTTATTATGTATTTATTTATTTATTTATTATTATTATTATTATTATTATTATTATTATTATTATTATTATTTATTAATTAGTTAAACCACTATTTTTCAATTATGTTCGGTCCATCATTTATCCAATTGTTTAATAAATTACATGATAAATAATTTATAAACTTGAGGTTTGGATCTCCTTTAAAAGGAAAAAATGGTTTTGCATTTTTGAGAAAAATATAACTAGCGTGCATATATAGTGATTTTTTAGTCACAAATAAAAAAGATCTGAACACATAATCAACCATTTCTTTAAAATAAACACTTTCTTGAGGCGAAAACAAAGGAATTAGTTGACATGCTTTTAAATATGCTTTTTAAATGACACGAGGTTTGGTAACAGGACTGAGAAAAATGCAACCATCTTCCACTTAGAAACCTTTTCAGTTACCTGAGAGTGACCAATACACATTTTGAATAGTTACATATTGTGTTATTAGATTCAGTGATTGCAAAAATATTTTAAAAATTAAGTTTAATTTGGAAGCCTTACAACAAGCAAACGGCACCCATTCGGTGGAATGGCCCCTAATCGATTAGGACGCATATTTCATATTTCTTATTTCATCCAAAACTGTATTTCTATCACAGGTGATTTCTTTAAGACTACATGGGAATCCTGCACAATAATCTTCTTTGGAACAGTAGTGAGTGTGAATAACATCAAAATTAATCAGCTGGTCATAATCACTCAGTGAGTCTCTCAGTGCTCAGAGCTACAGGTCATTACATAGCAGTTTTACACAACTGCTGAGTTGGCAGTGTGTTTTGTATCACTGTCTTGCTGCATGATGAAGTTCCTCCCAATTATATTGGATGCATTTCTATGTAAATTGGCAGACTGTTTCTGTAAACTCCTGAATTCATTCTGCTGCTACCATCATGAGTTACATCATGAATAAAGATTACTGAGACTATTCCAGAAGGAGCCATACAAGCCCAAGCCATGACACTACCTCCACCATGCTTGACAGATGAGCATCTATGTTTTGGATCATGAGCAGATCCTTTCTTTCTCCATACTTTGGCCTTTCCATCACCAAGATTATCCATCAGGCTAATCTTGGTTCCAGAATTTTTGTGGCTCTCCTGTGTATTTCTTTGCAAATTCCAATCTGGCTTTCTGATTCTTACTGCTGATGCGTGGTTTACATATTGTGGCATGGCCTCAAAATTTCTAAAACTTCCTAGAATGGCAGATTGTAATACCTTCACTCCTGCCCTGTGGAGGTTGGTGGTGATGTCACTAACTGTTGTTTTTGTTTTTTTCTCCTATGGCACATCATGAAGAGGAGAATCAGACAACGACGACCAAGGACTGTTGAGCAGCTGAAGTCTTGTATCAAGCAAGAATGGACAAAAATTGGACTGCAACAATTAGTATCCTCAGTTCCCAAACCATTAAAAAGTGTCATTAAAAGGAAGGGTGATGTAACACAGCGGTAAACATGCCTCTGTCCCAACTTTTTTTTGAATGTGTTGAAGGCATCAAATTCTAAATTTGTTTATATTTACAAAATACAATTAAGTTGGTCAGTGAAAACATTGAATATATATTCTTTGTACTTTTGTCAGTTAATTAAAGTTTCAAGAGACTTGACAAACCACAGATTTTAGCTTTTATTGCATTTTAGAAAAAATCCCAACTTTTATGCAAATGGGGTTAGTAATATATTATGTAGTAGCATATTATCTTCATCAAAAATGAAGACAATGAGTGATTTAATTGGTTTTAGTTTACATTTGACTGCATTCTTTTCAATTTCTGAATGTTTACTTCAACCAGACTGACTGGAAATACTTTTTACTATATTGCTGGTGGGTTTTTTTTTTAATTGTTTTTTAAAAATTTGTTTTATTTTAATATTTTATTAATTTATTGTTTTTGGTTATTATTTTATTAGCTTATCTTGAACAGTTGCAAGAGGACTTTAAACAATGTTTCATAAGAAGTTATTAATGGCTTAATGCCATTGTTTTGATGTAATATTTATATAAGCATTTAACTTTTGAAATAAAAGTGTTTACAACAACATTACCATGTTATGTTACAAGTAAATAGACTGTATCAAAGTAATATAATATTAAACTTTTAAAATAATATGTAGATGTGGGGCTCCATGACCATATCTTATATCGTATATGATATGGGAGGAGGGCTGTGGGGCCCAAATAAATATTTTTTCAGGGGTCCCAGAGCTCCCTGGCTATGGCCCTGTTAGTACACCACTGGTTTCTTTCTTTTTCAGGACATTTCAAATGGTTGTATTGTTGTATATGTTTGTGCAACGGGTCTGATAGATTTTCCCTCATTTCTCAGCTTTAAAATCGCTTGCTTATCTCCCATATACAGCTCTCTGGTGTTCATATTGTTTTATCCTTTTTACCAACAAATGCAGTCTTCACAGGCAAAACGTAGGGCTCAGACCAAGAGTAGACCTTCAGCGGTATTAATTCTTTAAACAATCAATTTAACAGCACACATATGGGCAGCAAGAAACACCTATCAGTCACATGTTTCAATATTTTTGATCACTTGAAAAAAATGGGTGGGTTCAAACAAAAGGTGCTATGTTACACACATGTATATATATGTATGTATGTATATATATATATATATATATATACACACACACACACACACACACACACACACACACACACACACACACACACACACACACACACACATATATATATATATATATATATATATATATATATATATATATATATATATATATATATATATATATATATATATATATACAGTGGGGGGGGGAAAGTATTTGATCCCCTATCAATCTGCAAGATTTCTGGCTCCTATAACCTATAACCCAGTTACCACAGATCTTTTCTTTCAAAATGTTACCCTGTACCTTTTATCTACTTGTGTTTCACTCCTGTCAACAAAGAACAGGTATCTGAGGCTACAGAGGGCACAAGCTCACTCAAACTCAGGAGCCAGAAACACCCACCCATGGAATGCTGCAGGGGAAGGAGCGAGACACACCCACCCTCTCCATCTCCCATCTCTGTCTCTCCCTCTCTCCCCCCCCCCCTCCCCTCCTTCTTTCTCTATCCACCTCCTTTGCTGTGAAGAACTACAAGCACAACACACAAAAACACACATCCATGCACACTCACGCATGCGCTCGCACATACGGACACACATTCCCATAAGCCAATGTTTTTTCCTGTTGCTAAATTTATTAAATATTTACTAATTACTAAATTTATTAAATAAATTTACTAAATGTATTCATTAGTGGTTTAGCTAATTTTTTTTTTTTTCTTAAAAAAATTTGTTAAACCACTATTTATTCAATTATGTTTGGTCCATCATTTATCCAATTGTTTCCAATACTTTCGGAGGGGACTGTTCTGTACTTCAATAACAGCTGTAATACCCCCATTTTAAAAGCCTCCATTGAGTTATTTGTGACCGCTTTGGCTTTCCATAGTCAAATAAAGCAAGGAAGGCTTGCTGGAGAAATTTTTTTATTTTATTTTTTTTTAAAGCAAAATATATAGTCTGTATGTTTTTATACACAAATGACAGATGTACCTCTTCTCTCAGACAAAAGGACGCTTCAGGTGAAGTGAAAGTGACATGTGAAGGCCAATGTATGGTAACCCATACTTGGAATTTGTCCTCTGCATTTAACCCATCCAAGTTAGTGAACACACATTAGAAGTTGTGAGTAGTGAACACACACACACACTACAAACCGTGAACACACCCGGAGTGGTATATTCAACTTCTTGGAAGCGTATAATTTGGGTAATTTAGTTGTACCCGTTCCTCCCTCAGTCTTCGTGATTACCATCATCTGTATAAACATTAACCGTCTCTTTGAAAGTAGAAGCGAAAAAAAAAAAAAACCCAAAACCCGGAAGTGAGAAATCGGCTAAATGTTTGTCGCGTTCATAAATTAACTCCCGCATAACGACTTCTGAAAACAGTTAAAGAGAAATGATTGATATGTTCTTATGTATTATTGAATATCTGGGTGTTTTAAACTTATTTAGATGTAATGAGTGCGTGTGTGCAGATGAGTAACACATTCCAGGTTCGGGTAGGGCTTGAGGAATGAAGAATGAAGAAAGGAACAACTCAAAAGGCGCTTTATACTTTTACTTTCGCTTTCCAGCGGTTTTAATTTCAACACGCACACAGCTCTGTGCTGATTTCTTTCTCTCTCTCTCTCTCTCTCTCTCTCTCTCTCTCTCTCTCTCTCTTTTCAGCTGTTTGCAATGAACAAATCAAACAAAAGCAATTGAAACAGTTCAACACAACGAATGCTTCAAGTGGTTTCCCCAAATTCAACTGAAAATGCAACTTATAATGACTTCTCCAGTCTCAAAATTATTCAACCCCTTCATGACGAGCATCTTTAGTACTTAGTAGAGCACCCTTTTGCTGTTATGGCCTCCTGCAAATGAGATGCATAGCCAGACACCAGCTTCTGGCAGCGTTCCTGAGGGACCTTAGCCCGTTCCTCATGAGCAATGGCCTCCAGTTCCCAAGTTATATTCTTGGGTTTGCGTACTGCAACTGCCTTCTTCGGATCCCACCAGAGATTTTCTATGATGGCCCTGTAGAATCTTCCAGGACTTCTTCTGCAACCAAGCCTTGGTGGAATTTGAGGTAAGCTTCAGCTTCCTCACAGACGGCATGACGTTTTCTCCTATGATTTCCTGATACTTCAATGAATCCATCTTGCCTTCCACACGTTGAAGGTTTCCAGTGCCAGAGGATGCAAAGCAGCCCCAGAGCATCACCAAGCTACCACCATGCTTGACTGTGGACAGAGTGTTCTTTCTTCATTCTTCTTTCTCCAGACATACCACTGATCCATCATGCTGAAAAGTTCCAGTTTTGTTTCATCGCTCCACAGAACAGAATCCCAAAACTTCTGTGGCTTATTTATATGATTTTGAGCCGACTTTTCTTGTGCTTTTGGGTCAGTAGTGGTGAACGTCTTGGAGTTCTGGCATGGAAACCTTCTGCATTTTGTATGCACCATACTGTGCTCACTGAAACCTCAGTGCCTGTTGCCACCAAATCTTGCTGCAGGTCTTTTGCAGTCACTCGAAGGTTTTTCACAACCTGCCTTCTCAGAAATCTGGTTGCAGCCGTTGATCACTTCTTTTTTCTGCCCCGTCCAGGTATTTCATGTATTTTCTGCCCCTAGCCAGTTCAGGTATTTGATGTGTTCCAGCTCAAGCACACCTGGTGCAACTAATGAAGCCCTTGATTAGTTACATCAAGTGTGCTTGAGACAACACCTGTTTTGCATATTTGTGCTGTTATGAGGGATTCTATTCAGGGGATTGAATCATTTTGGGACTGGAGGAGTCATTATATATATATATGTGTGATGGAGGAAGTGGGAAAATAACAGTGTAGCGTGACACAACGCCCCACCCCTCTTTTTCTGTAGTGGAAAAAGTAGCTCATTACAAGAAAACTTACATTATTACAGCGATTACAAGTTTAACTTCACTGAGGAATGACACTTTTTAATGGTTTATAGTTATATTTAATTTTGTGGAACAGCTGTAAAGACGTAAAGACATGGGGGAGTCTTCAGCACAGGGGAGTTTACACTTTCGGGTTTTTGGAAACATGAAAAAGTTTTTTTTTTCTTATTAACTTCAAGAGAAAGTAAAAACACACTTCATGGCCTGCTATTATAGAAAAATAATCAACCATCCTGTTGTGTTTGATTCCTTACTAAGTTTACATAAACATTTTAGTCATAAGGAATTGAATTAATTAATTTCTTTTACTTCCCCATGTACACAGAAAGGGTCGTAGTGAGACACTGATCTCCATAGGTCATCTGTTCATTGGTGCATTTTCCAGATAATGGTGGAAGACACTGGTGACAAGTCAGTGACAGTGCTGGGATAAAAAAACATTTAAAATTTTTTTATTATATATATATTGTTTTACTAATTTAATGAAATGAGCTCCATGTGATTGTCATTACCTTTGGAGAAAAGCATACAGATGAGCAGCAGTGTGACTTGAGACTACATTGTTGATGTTTCTGTAGAAGTTGAGGTGTGAAGATGAACGGGATTAAAATGTGAGTAAGGTCTGAGAGGAAGCCTGGTTTTATGGTGATGTATAATGGGGTGTGTGTATGTAGGGAGGGATTTATTTCAGATATAAGCATATTCGTTTCTTGAAAACTTTTTCTTCCTTGAAAGCCACTGCCAGGGGTCAGATGAGCCCCACCTAAAGACATGATAGTGTTCTGCAGTGTTTGGAAGTGTTCAGTGTTGTCCATTTAAGCATGCTTTTCTTCTATTACTTTTAGACTGTATTAACCATACTAACCCCCAACACAGCTTTAGCTTGATGGTACTTTCAGACCCCCCTTTTGGACACACACCCACACACACACACACACACACACACACACACACACAGAACTTACACCCACAATGGAGGAACCTTTCTTGAATGTAACGTGTGTGAACGTCTGGGAAATTTCAAGATTGGGTGAATCAACAAGGGTCAACTAAACTCAACAGAAAGCTTGTAGCTCTCTGATCTAATCTCTGTTTTACAATCCTGTTGATTACCCTCGGTGCTGAAGAGGCTGGGGGGAGGAACTCATCTTCTCCCTAATTCCCCCGGCACCATCAGTTGACCAAATACCAGTGTAGAAGAACACCAGCCCCCTCTTCTGGACATGCACACACACACCACACCACACACACCACACACACCACACACACCACACACACACACCACACACACACACCACACACACACACCACACACACACACACACACACACACACACACACACACACACACACACACACACACACACACACACACAATGGAAAATGTTTCTTGAATGTAACGTGTAATCATATGTTTAGGATAGTTCTAATGTATTCATATATGCATGTAGTGTGTGCTTATGTAACCTAGCTATAATGATTTTAGATAGTTTGAGTTAGGATATAATTTTAAGTTGTCTGTAACCATGTCTAAAGATCTTTCACTGTTCAATGTCTCCTAACCCCATTGAATCTGGTATCAAAATAATTGTCTCTTAATACGCTGATTAATGACGCATACTATATGACGATGGGATGTATCATTCTATGCTTTTCTAAATTTAATTCTAATCCAAAGCTAATACAAACCCCGCCTTGACATCTCTCTTGGGATTCGCCAGCAGCTCAGAGAGGCGTGTACGTTGGCATTATCCATAAAAGACAGCGACACGTGTTTCTCTTCGCTTTTTCTTCACTTTCTGCGGACTTTCTCTTCCGCCCTTTCTTCCGGCTCTCCTCCGGACTCTTCTTTTGTCTCGTTAACCACGTGGCAATTACCGGTTTCTTTCTTCTTTCTACTTTGGCGAGACCCAACTCCGTTTTACCCAGATTCTACCGACACGGAGGATTCATCAAACTCGCCACGAAATCTTCAGACCAAGGACCCTCATGAAATGACATAAGCCTATGCAAGTATAAATTCTAATCTATCTATAGATGCGTCCTCTACAAGCAGAAGTGTAATCTATAACTCAGGTACCATGAAAACAAATGAAGTAAATCTTAACAACCAAAAATAATCTTATATTTCTATTACATGTGTACTTCCATTTAAATTTTTTTGCATTAGATGGAGCTTTAAAGGAGCTTCATCAGCTCTGAGCTCAGTAGAAGAGGATGGAGGAGAGCAGAGGGACAATCATGAGGAGGAAACTCTCAACTCAGCCCACAGCACCGTTGCACAGGTTCCCGTCACAACACGTCACATTTGATGCACTGAATCCTAGCAGGCTTGCTGAACCAAATGCAACACAGAGGTTCTTGGAGATATATCCTTTCATAGGCACATTACTGCTCCATACTTGAACTGGGAGAGAGGGGGGGATAAATAGACAGGAATAAATATGGCTGTGTTTTATTTGTTTTCAGTTATTGTCAGTAATCACAATGTTCATCTTCCATTATGAACAGCTCCTGTGGTGAATCGTTCTGTAAATTATGGAAGGAGTCTCTAGTGTCAGCACTTTGTAACAATCCAACATAAAGTTCTGGGAACGACTTCAGGACAGATGAGCTTATGCAAGAATGAACCTTGTGCTCGTTCTAGTACGTTATTGTTAATATAGTAACAGCTCCTACACAGGAACAACAGAACCTCACCATAATCTAAGACTAATAATAAACATGTTTAACTAAGAAGAACGCGTAACCATTGACGTGGTGAAGTTTTCTGTTATCAGACTTTTGTTTATGTAAGGAGTCTTTAGTGTTACTGTCAGCGCTTTGTGACAGAGTACTTAATAAAGTTTCCCAACATGGGAGCTTCAGGACAGACAGGTTTACACTTTCCGGTTTCTCAGAAATATGACAAGCATTTCTTTATTTTTTTTTTTCATTAAAATTGAGAAAGAGAAGGAGATGCTGGTGAGGGAAAGACTGTGGATGTTACACAACATTAAATGTGCTGTTAAATTGTAATAATACTATGTAAAGCACTTTGAGTGCCTAGAAAAGCATTATATAAATCTAAGGAATTATTATTATTATTATTATTATTATTATTATTATTATTATTATTATTATTATTATGGGCAAATCACTGTGGTATAAGCAGAATAACGCACTTTGGACCATACACTTCAGGGTGGTAACAGTAATTTTCTCGGTCTATATCACACCACATGGGCAAAACTATAAGTTAGATCTTCTGGGAAACGGTCTATGCTTGTTACAGGAAGTGTTAAATCCAAAGATGAATATGTTCACCTGATCCACTGACACAGCGATCTTCGTTTCCTGTACAGCTCACTGTACTTGTGCAGCCACTAGAATCACAGCTGTAACACTTTCTCCCATTGGCAGCCTGGTCTGGAAGAGCTTAATAGAGAAATAAAATCAAACAAACAGCTCATTGTATCTCATATATCACCATGAAGTACTCTAATAATATGTCCAACAATAATCTGGAAATTATTGTTTCCACAGGAAACTATAATCTACTGTAAAATTCAAGCCTTTTGCTCTTTAAAAAAAAAAAGTAAAATAAAAAAAGATCAAATCTATCTCAGATTTAAAGATAAAGAAATTTAAAGTAAATGATGGAAAGACAGAAACTTTCAGGAGTGCTTTGTTTTACCTGGCAGTGTGTCACTGTTACAGCTGGCAGTGTTGCAGCAATTGCCATTGTTGGTCACTTTCACCACTCCTAGGTTCAGGCTTCCGCCTACACACAGTTCTGTCACGCTGCAAGTCTTTAAATAATAATCTGTCACTTTTGCACCACCTACAGAACATTCCAGATAGCAGTGTGATTAGACAATCTGACACGTCTTACAATTATATTGATTTCAATTACATACAGCAGTGTTTCAACTAGTACAACATCCTATGTCAAGATCACATATAAAAATAAAAAATATCAAAACTAAGGAGTGACCAGAAATTAGTGACTGTGAAAATATGGTTTCACATCCACACACACTTACTCATGTACACAGAAGGGGTTGTAGTGAGACACTGATCTGGACAGGTTGTCTGTACAGTGCTACATGTTCCAGATACTGATGATCCACACTGTTGACAATCAAAAAGAAAATAATTAGAAAGGGAAGAAAAGTGATAGTGATGGTGGAGTTGTGTGCAAATCTCATCTCATGAGAAATTTGCATGAAGTTGAACAAACAAGGACAACGTGGATGAGTCTTTGATAAGAAGTTGGATAACAAGTTAGAAACACTAACCACTCCATTAACAGTTTAATCTTTTCATGTTTTTTAATGTGCTGCAAGCATGAGATCATGTAGATTCAATCAGAGCTACTGATTAGTCCCCAGGAGTCAAGCAAAGTTTAAATCAGTATATTTCTTTTGAAATGGAAATATTTAATAAAATATTTGAAACAAAAAAATGAAATCTGTAAAATTGTTTTTGGGAAACAGTAATATTATTAACCAGTACAAAAAGGAAGAAAATGTGGTTATATTTTAAAAATCCTGTTCATTTTTCTTGTCTGTTTATTTTAAATTCCCAAAAAGGTTCAAACTTCCTAAAGTGGGTCTGGATGAGACTATAACGCTGGCAACAACGCTACCCATTTTTAAAAATAAATCTTTAAAAAATTGGTCTCACAGCATTTGGTGTCCCTGTATAATTCCATAATGTATCTTGAATATAGTCAAATTCCTATTATGAGATTACAATAAACCAAACATAAGGTTTTTCCTTGTCTTATTCTATTGGCAGATCATTTTTCTTCTTTCTATAAATAAATGCTTAAAATGAGCAAAATTATTTGCTAATAGACCAAGACTATATCAAACTTGAAATGAGTAGAAATGTCTAGAAAAGTTTTAATAATCTTATATTTTGGTTTCATATATATATATATATATATATCTCGAGATGTTGGTTTGGTTTGGTTTGTTTGTTTGTTGGAGAAATGCAGATGACGTGCAGACGACATGGAAAGACAGCATTTCCAAACACCATTCCTTCAAGTCTAACCCTTTCCCATCTGAAATGACTAGACCTGTTTGGGTTAAACTTGTTGGACTTGTCTTTCTGAAAATTTTAGAACAACACAACAATTATTAAAGCATGCATAATGTTTCATCATCATATCATCTTATGTCATGACAAATATGTCAGTTAGGAAATTGTTCAGATGGTTTAGGGCTGATGTATCGTTCAGAACAAGTCAAGTGTTTTTTTTATTGTCATTCCACTATATAGGGTGAACTATGCAGAAGTGGGACCGTTTTTGGTCGATTCACCATGGCACAATGACAAAAGCTTTATACTTCTAGCCTTTAATTTTTTTTTGTAAAGACACAATCCTCCTAAATGTAAATGTATTGAAAAAATATTTGATATTGCTTTAATGTGATATTGATAGGCATTTGAACTGAAAGAGTATTTTCAGATCAAGTGGGACAGTGATTTTAAGTTAATAAAAAGTATGTGTGCTACAATTTAATTGTTACAAAAGACACAAACATACACAGTCATCCTTTTTAAACTCAGTTCTGACTGAAAAACGGCCTAATTATGAAAATCAATGAACAAAAACATACAGTGATCAATTTTTTTGACTATGTTTTGAAAAATCATATCTCCATAAACACTGCTTGCAGAATTATGCAGCAGCAGCTAAAATGACATCTTCTTCTGCTTTTGGATCATCACTGGAACCATAGTTTCTGTGTCAGCCTTTGCATTCATCTGAGGTGCCTCTGGTCATTCTGTTTTGTGTGGGGTTTTTTTTTTTTCAATCTTGTGCTTTGATTTTTCAACATAAGTAAAGTGTTCTGGGCTTGTTAGAATGTATGGCAGTAGCTTAGCTCTGGGCTTCTTCATGCCCCTTCCCTTTGGCTTAACAGCAAGGTCTCTGATCACTTTTCCACTTTGCCAACCACCTCTGACCAGCATCATTCAAAGTTTTTTTTTTTCGAATTAGGCCGTATGTCTATCTGCCACAAGATTCCACACAATACCTTAATAATGTAAAATCAGAATACACAAAACAATATGAATTTATAACTGTTTTATGACATGGTTCATGACATGCTAGCTCAGAATAGTATGATAATCAGTAATCATTATCCATAATATTGGCTTTAAAAAGTGTCCTTAAATGGTACTTAAAACACACAAAGAATTAAATGCAAATTTTGCAACAATACATATATATTTTTTAAAATAAATACTATGAAAGCTTTGTTTTGATGATGTCTATTCTTTATAGAGGCTTCTGTTTAAGAAGACCTTTCTCATTTGTCAGTGGCCTTACCAAGTTCTTGCTTATACCGGGCAGATTTTGAAACCGGGCCACGCCCACAACGATGTTGTAAGGCACATGAAATCATTTGAGCAATGACAAAGACCCTTGTGGAAATTATTCATGGATATGAAATTTTTTTGGCTCCTGATATTTAAAGGGCTAGCTAGTATGAAATGTATTTGTCCCATTTTTCCTTATGTCCCACTTTTGCTGAACTCGCCCTACATATATTTATTATATTTAAAAATACAGAAAAAAAGAATAAAAACAATACTGTCTGTCACATTTATTTTATCTGTTTATTTTAAAAAAGGAGAAAAGAACTATTTTCGCTAGGTTTAATTTTCATGGTGTCATGTAATGAGAATGCTCCAAACGGGCATGAACACGGATGAGACAAAAAACGTGGAAACGAGGAAAGAGGGCAGGATCAATACCACGAAGCGAGGAATAATGAACAAGAGGCTTGGTAACGCAATAGCAGTTAAACCAAGAAATACGGGACTTTGCCCTGAACAAGGAAAAACAAGAGGTTTAAGTACACACAGTAATCAGTGGGGATAACACAGAACAGCTGAGACATTAGGAAACAACCAATGACAATACAGGGGCGGAGACAGGACAGAAGTCAAAACAAAACACACGTGTCACAAGTAAACTCTGACACATGGGTTTAATGGGTTTCCTGTCAGTGTCGTCTCGCATTGGACTATGGGAAATAGTGCGTTACGAGTGTACATCGGATGTGCACTGTATCAGTTAATGAAGAAACTTAATACCATATGGAAAAGGCAAATGGAGCATTTATTAGACCAAGTGGCTTGAATTTAGAGAACTCATATATATATATTTAAAATCTATAACCCATTTACCATAGATCTTTCCTTTCAAAATGTTTCCCTGTACCTTTTATCTGTTGTGAAAGTATTTCAGAGGGTATACTTATGAAATTGAATAAAAGTCACGGTTCTGATGGAGCTGATGGCCTTTTGAGTTTTCTCAGACATTTTGGAAGGATATTGTTAACTCCTTTTAGAGGTCTTTAAAGAACGCGTGGAAAAAGAGGAATTAGCAGATACCATGAAGTGAAGTTTGATTCAATTAATCCGTAAACCAAATAAGGATGAACTCTTTCTGGATAATTGGCATCCTGTAACTTTACTTAATTATGATTATAAGTTATTAGCATCTTCTTGTGCTAAAAGATTAAAACCGTGTTTAGATGAATTAATATCTGTATCTCTGTCTGGCTTCATAAAGCTTCTTATTTTAGATTTTTGGAGTATTATTTTTTTGGAATTGGGTAATGAAGGAGCCCTTATTTTGTTTCCTAATTTTTACACAACGTTTGATGCAATGGAACATAAACATAACGTTAATACTACAGCCTCATTATCTATTGGAATGTTCCACCTCTTTTCAATTTCCCGGGGCATTAGACAAAGATGTCCAGTTTCCCCTCATCTATTTCTCTTAGTGGCAGAAACTCTTAGTCATTACATTCAACTGTTAGAGAATCCCTCTCGCTACGCTGCTCGTGAAGGCTGGCGAGCGGCGTACTTCCGCATTCCCCTGTCCACGCTGCCACTGAGCACATCCGGCAGCGCACTTCCTTATTCTCCTCAATCGTTTCATTCACAGACTCTCGTTTGTTTACTTCACCATGTGGGCTTTTGTTTTGGTTTACGTCATGTCTCCGCCTCTGTATGTTTATTGGTTCCTTGTTTGCGTCATGTCTCCGCCCATGTTTGTTCATTGGTTTTCCGTTTAATGTCATTATTAGTCTCAGGTGTTTTCTGTTACGGCTTGTACCGAGTCATGTATTTAAGCCACTTTTCGCGTCCGCTTCGGCACGCAGTATTGAATGTATAGAGTAGCATATATGTATGTGCTGTGCGCTTGTACTCAGCTCGCGTTCACTCGCTCTTAGACCATAGACCATCGTTCATAGACCATAGCCTCGTTCCATGTTTTGTTTTGGTATCTTTGTGGATTCATGGCTCCTTATTATTTTGGATTATCGTCTCGCTTATTTTTGTGGATTATTGTTTGTTTTTTGACCCTGGCTTTGTGTTCCTTTTTCCCCTGTCCTTATATTTTTGGTTCTCCTTAATAAACTAACTGTTTCCCCAGTATTTGCATCCAGCCTCCCTTTGTCCCCCGTAACATGAACATTGAAGATGTTAAGATAGTGGATCAGAAGTTAATCAGCTGGCAGACGATTACATGCTTATTTAAAAATAATAAATAAATAAATAAATAAATAAATAAATAAATAATAAAGCAGAATCAGGTTCTTATTGCACTGCAGACATTACAGATCTGTTTGGAGCCTTCAGGTTTGTCAGTGAACCAAAGTAAATCTGAAATTAATTCAATACATTTTGTAAGCAGAATCACAAAGATATATATGTTCCTTTATTACATGGATTTAATAATCATGTACACCACAGAGCAGTTTGGTTACCTTACAATAAAGCATTTGGTAAGATAATATATATATATAAAGTATATAATAAAATATATAGTCCTGAGTTAGAAATATTCCATTTCTTACTTGTTAATCCATTTATGTGGATGTTGCAGCATAATGTTTAAGACTTTGATTTAATAATTGATCTACAAGCAGAAGTGTAATCTATAACTCAGGTAGCATGAAAACAAATGAGGAAAATCTTAACAACCAAAAATAATCTTATATTTCTATTACCCTTCTGCTTCCATTAAAATTTTTGCATTAGATGGAGCTTTAAAGGAGCTTCATCAGCTCTGAGCTCAGTACAAGAGGATGGAGGAGAGCAGAGGGACGATCATGAGGAGGAAACTCAGTGTGAAGCTCTCACAACTGTTACCTGAGGAACTCCCTGTGTTACTCGCAGAACTGTTACCTGAGGAACTCCCTGTGTTACTCGCAGAACTGTTACCTGAGGAACTCCCTGTGTTACTCGCAGAACTGTTACCTGAGGAACTCCCTGTGTTACTCGCAGAACTGTTACCTGAGGAACTCCCTGTGTTACTCGCAGCACCGTTGCACAGGTTCCCCTCACAACACGTCACATTTGATGCATTGAATCCTAGCAGGCTTGCTGAACCAGATGCAACACAGAGGTTCTTGGAGATACATCCTTTCATAGGCACATTACTGCTCCATACTTGAACTGGGAGAGAGAGGGGGGGAGGGGGGAGGGGGTAAATAGATAGGAATAAATATGGTTGTGTTTTATTTATTTTCAGTTATTGTCAGTAATCACAATGTTCATCTTCCATTATGAACAGCTCCTGTGGTGAATCGTTCTGTAAATTATGGAAGGAGTCTCTAGTGTCAGCACTTTGTAACAATCCAACATAAAGTTCTGGGAACGACTTCAGGACAGATGAGCTTATGCAAGAATGAACCTTGTGCTCGTTCTAGTACGTTATTGTTACTATAGTAACAGCTCCTACACAGGAACAACAGAACCTCACCATAATCTAAGACTAATAATAAACATGTTTAACTAAGAAGAACGCGTAACCATTGACGTGGTGAAGTTTTCTGTTATCAGACTTTTGTTTAACATTTCTGTAAGGAGTCTTTAGTGTTACTGTCAGCGCTTTGTGACAGAGTACTTAATAAAGTTTCCCAACATGGGAGCTTCAGGACAGACAGGTTTACACTTTCCGGTTTCTCAGAAATATGACAAGCTGTTTTATTATTAAACTATTACAAAGGACAATGTGCTGTTAAATTGTAATAATACTATGTAAAGCGCTTTGAGTGCCTAGAAAAGCACTATATAAATCTAAGGAATTATTATTATTATTATTATTATTATTATTATTATTATTATTATTATTATTATTATTATGGGCAAATCACTGTGGTATAAGCAGAATAACGCACTTTGGACCGTACACTTCAGGGTGGTAACAGTAATTTTCTCGGTCCATATCACACCACATGGGCAAAACTATAAGTTAGATCTTCTGGGAAACGGTCTATGCTTGTTACAGGAAGTGTTAAATCCAAAGATGAATATGTTCACCTGATCCACTGACACAGCGATCTTCGTTTCCTGTACAGCTCACTGTACTTGTGCAGCCACTAGAATCACAGCTGTAACACTTTCTCCCATTGGCAGCCTGGTCTGGAAGAGCTTAATAGAGAAATAAAATCAAACAAACAGCTCATTGTATCTCATATATCACCATGAAGTACTCTAATAATATGTCCAACAATAATCTGGAAATTATTGTTTCCACAGGAAACTATAATCTACTGTAAAATTCAAGCCTTTTGTTATACGACACACTGATAAAGAAGAACTGTCAAAGATTAAATAACAATTTTTTAAAAGTAAAATAAAAAAAAACAAAACATCAAATCTATCTTAGATTTAAAGATAAAGAAATTTAAAGTAAATGATGGAAAGACAGAAACTTTCAGGAGTGCTTTGTTTTACCTGGCAGTGTGTCACTGTTACAGCTGGCAGTGTTGCAGCATTTGCCATTGTTGGTCACTTTCACCACTCCTAGGTTCAGGCTTCCGCCTACACACAGTTCTGTCACGTTGCAAGTCTTTAAATAATAATCTGTCACTTTTGTACCACCTACAGAACATTCCAGATAGCAGTGTGATTAGACAATCTGACACGTCTTACAATTATATTGATTTCAATTACATACAGCAGTGTTTCAACTAGTACAACATCCTATGTCAAGATCACATATAAAAATAAAAAAATATCAAAACTAAGGAGTGACCAGAAATTAGTGACTGTGAATGCACTGATTACTAGAACATTAGTATTAAGCAATTCAATTGATGATCAAAATTTAAATATTGCAATACTGTTGTACAAGATGTCACCCTCTAACTGATCGTGTCTTGTAAGAATCAACACAGTAATGTACAACATCTAACGCTGATGTGGTCTTTACAGGTTTGATTCCAAAGCAACTGATGAATTTCACAGTATGTTATGGACAAGAATTAGTAAGAATTAGAAATGGATTATATTAGACTTTATTTAAAATGTATTATTATATAGCACACATATGATCATTACATTTCGAATTATTTGTCTATCATTTGGTTTCACATCCACACACACTTACTCATGTACACAGAAAGCGTTGAAGTGAGGCACTGATCTGGACAGGTTGTCTCTACGCTACATGTTCCAGATACTGATGATCCACACAGTTGACAAGTCAGCGACAGCGCTGAAGAAACATGACAATGAAAATGTAAAACAGAGCCAGTGAAGAAAAATAAATTGTACACCCTAGATTTATTTCCTCTATTCAAAATGTGAGCTTCATTACCTTCAGAGAAAAGCATGCAGATGAGCAGCAGTGTGACTTGAGACTTCATTGTTGGTGTTTCTGTAGAAGTTGAGGTGTGAAGGTGAAGCAGACGGGTTTAAAATGTGAGTAAGGTCTCAGAGGAAGCCTGGTTTTTATAGTGATGTATGATGGGGTGTGTGTATGGAGGGATGGATTTATTTCACATAACCAAATGTGCTTTCGGTTTTGTTTCTTTAAAAGTAATGGGGCTTAACAGTTACCATTCATTCATTTATCTGCAGTAACTGCTTTATCCTGCTCAGCGTCAACACTGAATTTTAAATGAAATGTTCAGCAGTGTTTACTTTCAGTGTTTACACAGGTTCAGTCTTGTCTATGTAACATGCAACCTTTTTCTATTACTCTGAGCCTCAGTATATAATTGTAATGCAAACAGATTCATTTTCATCCTACGTGTGCTAAAACAAGCATGATTTCAGAGCCAAAACACAATCTAATCTTTGTTTGCATGTGGGTTTTCACTATTACTTTGAGAAAGAAAAAAAAAAAAAAGAAAAGAAAAATGCCATAAGACTTCAGAAGTTTCCTGCTTACAATAAATATATAATAGTCAGGTTTAGCCCAGTACAGCTGTACACTGGTTCAGTGCTTTGATTTACATTTCCTTTGATAAGAAGTTGGATAACAAGTTAGAAACACTAACCACTCCATTAACAGTTTAATCTTTTCATGTTTTTTAATGTGCTGCAAGCATGAGATCATGTAGATTCAATCAGAGCTACTGATTAGTACCCAGGTGGCAAGCAAAGTTTAAATCAGTATATTTCTTTTGAAATGGAAATATTTAATAAAATATTTGAAACAAAAAAATGAAATCTGTAAAATTGTTTTTGGGAAACAGTAATATTATTAACCAGTACAAAAAGGAAGAAAATGTGGTTATATTTTAAAAATCCTGTTCATTTTTCTTGTCTGTTTATTTTAACTTCCCTAAAAAGTTCAAACTTCCTAAAATGGGTCTGGATGAGGCTATAACGCTGGCAACAACGCTACCCACTGCGCAACCATTTATGATTTTTGACAGTTTGTTCCCTTATTACAAATTATTGATATTATACTTTCCTGGATTTTCCACAGAGTTGTGTGGGTTGTATTTACTTGTAGGCTATCACAGAGTGTACATTTCTGGAAAGATATTTTTTCTTCTTGCTATAAATAAATGCTTAAAATGAGCAAAATTATTTGCTAATAGAACAAGACTATATCAAACTTGAAATGATAGAAATGTCTAGAAAAAGGTCTGATAATCTAGGAAAGGGCTAGACATGAAGGAGTGGTGTTTGGAAATGCTGTCTTTCAGCATCTTTCAGCAAAAGACAAGTCCAACAAGTTTAAACCAAACAGGTCTAGTCATTCCAGATGGGAAAGAGTTAGACTTGAAGGAGTGATGTTTGTTTTTCCATGTCATCTGCACGTCATCTGCATTTCATCTGAATTCCAACAAACAAACAAACAAAACAAGTGTATATATATACTTGTGTGTATATATATATATATATATATATATATATATATATATATATGTATATATACATACATACATACATATATACACACATCATATATATATATATATATATATATATATATATATATATATATATATATATATATATATATATATATATATATATATATATATATATATATATATATATATATATATATACACATACATAAATACATATACACACACATCATATATATATATACACACACACATATATATATATAAATATATATATATATATATATATATATATATATATATATATATATATATATATATATATATATATATATATAAAAAGAGAAAGAGAGAAAGAGAGAGAGAGAGAGAGAGAGTCAAATAAAAGCTTGAAATACGCAAAATTATATACCAATAAAATGCCAATTTCAAGCTTGAAATAAATAAAATAAAATATGCTTATGCTCTCAAACGGCCATATCCTTATCCAATAACATTTCTGACCTACAAATTTACTTAGACTATTTGCTGGAAAATTATGTTTTTAAATGATTCATTAATAGTGATAATTTACCACAACTGTTAAATATGCTGATAAAACTAACTCTGTCATATTCTAGTATTTTTTTCTGTTAAGCCATGAAAAAGCAGTATTGTAGAAAACTACTTGTTTTGTCTGCTTATGTTTCAGAAGTTCTGCTTAAACTGTCACTGTGGACAACAAATACAGGAAAGCCTTTTTACAACCACAGGGGGAAAAAAGCCTATGAGGCAGATGACGTGGCCTAGGTAAGTCACCTCGTTGACCATATATTGCAGTTTGTCTCTGTTGAATTTCACATTGCTTTATTCATCACTTTCTCTAGGATGTCATCCTGCTCTGCTTTGGTAGATGCTGCTATGATCATGTCATCATCCACCATGAAGACACCTATGTCCCTGAAACTATCTGAGTTCAGACACTGGAACACTGCTCGCTGATTTGATGCCAAAAGGCATGCGATGAAACCGGTACCTGCCTCATTTACATTTACATTTACATTTATGGCATTTGGCAGACGCCCTTATCCAGAGCGACTTAAATTTATGTAATTTATACAACTGAGCAGTTGAAGGTTAAGGGCCTTGCTCAAGGGCCCACAGTGGCATCTTGGCAGTGCTAACAATCAATAGTTAACCCACTGTCTCTGTTGTGTGTCAAGCACGATACATATACTATGTTTTTCTTTGAATAAAGAGAGATCTTGCCATCTGAATTTTGTGTGTCTGTGTGTCATTTTGCAACTCTCCTAAGCGCTTTATACAGGAAGTGTGTAGCGGGTTGAGGGTGCCTTCTTCTCTTGTGCACTCAAAAAAATTATTCAGGCCCTTCGTAGATATGACACATTTAAATTTTGTTCACTTTCGTAAACGTATTAGATACGTTTCGTTTAAACGTATCTAATTAGGAGTAATATGTATGTATATATAACTAGTCCAACATAAAATTTATAAATAGTTTCATTAATGAGATTTATTTCAATGTGATTAACACAAATTAGTTTCACTTGGGGGAGCGCCATTTGCGCATGTGCGAGACAAGTCCAGACACCGTGCTCACGATGTGTGACTGCCATTTTCTTATGCTTTCTTATGCTTCTTCAATTGCTAGATTGTTTGGTTAAATACATTTTAAATACAAGTTCCAAATACAATAAGTCACCACCTTTTCTAGTATTATGGTTGTTTACCTGGTATTGCCCTGCTGAAATAACCATGAACTTCCTGGGAAAAGACGTTGCCTTGATGGCAGCATATGTCTCTCTAAAATCCCAATATACACCTCCATGTCAATGGTACCTTCACACATATGCAAGTCATCCATACTATGGGCACTGATGCACCCCCATATCATCACAGATGCTGGCTTTTGCACCTTTCGCTTATAACAGTCTGGTTGGTCTTTTTCATCTTTGGCACGGAGAACTCGATGTCCCGAAAACGAGCTGAAACGTGGACTCATCTGACCACAGCACACGTTTCCACTGCCTTTCAGTCCATCTGAGATGAGTTCGGGCCCAGAGAACTCGCCGGTGTTTCTGCATAGAGTTGATGTGTGGCTTCCTCCTTGCGTAATAGAGTTTCGGGTCGCATTTCTGGATGCAGCAGCGGACTGTGTTAAGTGACGACAGTTTTCTGAAGTATTCCCGAGCCCATGCCTGAGGGCTCGAAGGTCACGCACATTCAACAGTGGTTTCCAGCCTTGCCCTTTACGCAATGAGATTTCTCCGGATTCCCTGAATCTTTCACAATAATATGCACTGTAGATGGTGAAAGACCTAAATTCTTTGCAATCTTGCATTGAGCAATGTCCTTTTTGAACTGACTGACAATTCTCTCACGAAGTTTGGCACAAAGTGGTGAGCCACGACCCATCCTTGCTTGCAAAGACTGAGCTTTTGGTGGATGCTCCTTTTATGCCCAATCCTGATCCCCTCCCCTTTTACCAATTAACCTGATCCTCCAAAATGGTGTTACTTGAATATTCTATAAACTTTTCAGTCTTATTTTGCCTCTGTCCCAACTTTTTGGAGTGTCTTGAAGGCACCAAATTCTAAATTTGTTTATATTTACAAAATACAATTAAGTTGTTCAGTGAAAACATTGAATATCTTTTCTGTGTACTTTTGTCAGTTAATTAAAGTTTCAAGAGACTTGACAAATCACAGATTTTTGTTTTTATTGCATTTTAGAAAAAATCACAACTTTTAAGCATTTCAAGGACAGGCTGCAATTTAGAGCACAAAAATGTTTTTAAAAAAATCATCTATAGACCTGAGTAAAATTCAGTTACTGGACTTCCTAATTGATTTGCATACAAAATTTTTTTTTTGATGATGATCATCATCATCATCGTCATCAGTCTCCCAAGAGAACATTGAGACACATGACTATATTTTGCTTGAAATATTGAACAGGACATGACATATAGTATACATCACAGTTAACTCTAAAACAAACAAAACTCTAAATCACACGCAATAAAAGAAACTTTTTCATGTTTTTTCAGGTTTTCATGTTGTATTGGATAAGGCTGGACCTCTTAATTGATTTGCAAAGAAAAAAAAAAATTGTGATAGGTTCTGTCCATAAATGTTTACATCATCATCATCATCATCATCATCATCATCATCATCACACAGTCTCCCAATAGAACATTGAGACACATGACTGATACGTTATGCTTGAAATATTGACTTGGACATGATATACAGTATATACCACAGTTAACTCTAAAGCAAACAAACAAACATCTAAATCACATGCTAAAGAAGAAAACTCTTCTGTTTTTTTGCGTTATAGTAGATAAGGCTTTAAGCGAGCTGCTCCATCAGGGGAGATTTCAGTAGAAGAGGATGGAGGAGAGCAGAGGGACGATCATGAGGAGGAAACTCAATGTGAAGCTCTCAGCACCGTTACACAGGTTCCCCTCACAGCACTGCACCTTTGTTACGCCGATTCCTGACATGCTTGTTGATTGAGAAGCAGCACAGAGGCTCTTGGATGCACATCCTTTCTTAGATACGGTGTTGCTCCCTTGTTGAACTGAGAGAGAGAGAGAGAGAGAGAGAGAGAGAGAGAGAGAGAGAGAGAGAGAGAGAGAGAGAGAGAGAGAGAGAGAATTTAAAAATAAGGGAATACAAAGCAAAAATGATGAAAATGCACCCAGTGCACACCACTAGTCTCAAGCAGATGCCCTGTGCAGTCAAGATTTCCAAAACAACAACAACAACTAACAAAAACTGTGTAGAACAGTATAAATGTTCATTCTGAATAATGTATTCATATTTGATTACATCCATAACAGAGATGAACATGATACACTGACAGTAACATAATCCAAGTATCACAATTTGAAAGTAATGTAATCTGATTACTTTTGGATTACTTCAAGGTCACATATGTAAATAAAGTCAAGAAAAAAGCAATATGATCTAAAATACTTTTATTTAGAGCTTAAAAACATGTTCAATATTTGGATTTGTTTTAATAAAATAAATAAATTTGTTACTCATCTGAGTCACAACTGGCAAGAGAGAACCAGAACTATAATCATGCAGTTGTCTATATTGTGTTATACCAAAAGCAGGGCTCCAGACAAACAAATCTATTAAGGAGCCATTAGCTCCAATAAGAAAAAAAAAAAATGGCGCCAAATGATTTTTTAAGTGCCACATAAAAATGAACTTACATTTGAAAATTTTAAAACACTCACTTTCAGTCATCCTGTCGTGTGTGTGTACGTCTGGACTCCTTTTACAGCGTCAGCATTTTCATCCAAGTTCACTTAAAGTGGGAACTGAATGTCTTTTCCAACTTGAGAACTATATACAGTCACAAAGAATTGTTCTTTCCACAGAATCTGAGTCAGTGTCACTGACCATCATTATGTCAGCATCACTTGGACACTGAGTGGAGTTTGGCCGCCTCTGTGTTGCAGAAAGCCAGCGTTTGACACGTGGTTCAGGATCAAACTGTTCAAGTGATGGGCCTCTGTGCTGATCCTGATCCTGATCAAGTCTTCCAAGGTCGAATTGCGTACTTTTGATTTTATCCTGTCTCAAGCCGAAAAGCCACGTTCGCACTGAGCAGCCAATGTTGGTAGGACAAGCAACATCTCAACTAGATGCATTCTGCTCAAAGCACATGCTGTGTCGTTGTCATACGTCTTGCACACGTCCAGTCAACGTTTCTTCATTAGTAATATCTGAGAGGTAAATTTGGTGAGCTCTTCACATGCAATCATACAGGCGGTGTTGAATTTTATTTTTAGCTCCTTCCATTCGGCCTCGTCATGTAGTTCACATGCACGAGACACTGCTTGTTCTGATATCTTACGTTTTTCACATGTCTTTCTGAGGCAGAAAGCTGATTCCCGCTTTCCCTGAGCGTATTTCGGCGCTCTGCATGAATCCGAATTTCATTTTTTCCCCACTGAAACTTTCACGCGCAGGACCTCGTTTTATTACGTCGACACAACAAATTATGCGAGATGCTCCTCCTCACAGAATGCACTTAAGACACTTAAGACAGTACATGCATTTTTAAAAAAATCATAACGTATAAATTTATATTGTCGCCAGTGGCGATCTCAGCAAAAAATATCATTCGCAGATTAATATTTTTGGACTCAAATCTGACCTTTTTAGGCGCAGTCTGGAGCCCTGTAAAAGTAATCCTAACAGTATTCCCATTTTTTTTTTTTTTTTTACAAAATGTACCTGTAATCTGATTACTTTGCTTTTTGACGTAACTGTAACGGATTACAGTTACCGGTTTTTTGTATCCTGATTACGTAACGCCGTTACATGTAATCCGTTACTCCCCAAGCCTGTACACTGATCATGATTCACCTGATGCAGTGATGCAGCGATCTTCATCTCCTTCACAGCTCATGGTTCCTGAGCAGTCGTTGGCATCACAGGTGTAACACATTCCCCCATTGGGAGCCTTCTTCAGAAGAGCTGAACAGAGAAATAAAATCAAACAAACAGCTCATTGCGTCTCATATCTCACCAAGAATTACTGCAATAATATCTAATACTATACTTTGAAGCTAAAATATAATCTACTGTAATTAGATTACAAAATGTAAACATGCATTATCCTCCATCACGCATCCAACACACCAGTAAAGAGGATCTGCCAAAGATTAAATAACAAATTCTACGTTTTTTTTAACGTGAAATAAAAGAGATATCTAGAATTTTAATGAAATGGAAAATAAAAACAGAACTGAACCGCTTTCAGAGTGTGATGTTTTACCTGTTTCAGTGTTACAGAGATCAGTTTTACAGCATTTGGCATTGTTGAATATTTTCATCGTTCCCAGGTTCATGCTCCCGCTTACACACGTCTCTGCCGTGCCGCAAGTCTTCACATCAGCATCTGACAACTTTTTAGCACCTATAGAACATTCCACATATCAGTGTGAACACGCGTTCTACGCTGATATAAAAAGTACTGAACTTGAGCTTGTGCAATAGTTTGCGCAATGTGATTGGCTTGATTTAAAAATAATGTTGAACTGCTCATGTCAAAAATTAAAATGGTGTATTGTGTAATCCTGCAATAAGTAAGCATTTGATAAGGTTGATAATGAACACCCAGCAGGAAAGGGGAAAAAAAACAGCAGGGAAAAAACTGGCAGGTTTGGATTTTTCATAAACTGCTGATCTCCTGAGATTTTAATGCACAGTAGTGATTGAAAAGAAAAAACAAAACAAAAAAAACGTCGAGTGAGTGAGAGTTCTGTGGCAGAAATGTCTTTTTGCTGAAAGAGGTCAGAGGAGAACGGCCGGACTGGTCTGAGCTGACGGGAAGGCTACAGTAACTAAGTCAAATAAGCACTCTTTACAACCATGTTGAGCAGAAAAGCAACTCAGAATGCACAACATGTTGAACCTTGAGGTGAATATACTACAACAGAGCAGGAGTTTCACTCCTGTCAACCAAGAACAGGACCCTGAGGCTACAGAGGGCACAAGCTCACCCAAACTGCACAGATGAAGATTGGAGAAAGACAAGGTGACATTCTTCTACTGTTGTAACAGTTATTTTGAGTTGAATGTAGCCTTTCTGTCAGAAATGTTTAATTTGATTGTTTTTGAAGGCATCTTTGTTTTACAGTATTTATTTATTTATTTATTTATTTACATGTGCCTGAGACTTTTATATATACAGTTTTACATATTGATTATTATACTGTGTATGTAAATATCCATAATTGGAGTTAAATTAATAAACTAATTTTCAAAACTGCATTTCTATCACAGGTGATTTCTTTAAGATTACATGCGAAGCCTAAATTTCATTAAAATGCAGCAATGAAATGTTTCTACATTAAAGGTAGAGATGTGTATGTATTATTCATAACTCCAGGAGAAATTCAATATTTTAGCAAATCAAATGATCAAATATCTCACTGCAATATCCTGCTGTTTGTTGATTTAATGCAAAATGTTTTCGGTGGACAGCACAGCCTGCACAATAATCTCCTTTGGAAGATTAGTTAATAAAGTATATGTAATAAAGTATAATAAAGTAAATGTAGTTAATAAAGCCAGTCTTAATCACTCAGTGAGTCTCTCAGTGCTCAGAGCTGCAGGTCATTAGTCTGATACATAACAGTTTTACAGTATAACTACTGTAGCTTGTTATTTTATCATTGTAAGTAAATTTTAACTATCAATTTATGTTTGATTATTTGTGTTTGTTTAGGAATTTCATTTGTTTGTTTATTTGTAGGTCTCAGGCCCGGGTCTCAGGCACTAGGTGTCCTCAGAGGCCTCAGCATTGAGAGGAATTTTTAATCGTGTTTATGAAAGTGAAAGTGAAAGTGAAAGTGACATGTGAAGGCCAATATATGGTAACCCATACTTGGAATTTGTCCTCTGCATTTAACCCATCCAAGTAATTTCCTCAAAAAGCAAACCAAAAAATATACAACAGTTATTGTGAGTGGGCTGTTGAATAGTTTTGTTAACTTGATTGCTGTGTAATCTAAGATTTACATAATGGGAAGGAGCAAATTTACCAAATTCTCAGGCATTGCCGCGTGACACTGATTAACCTTAGGGGTTTCATCCTCAGCTGAAACTTTTCACCCACCACTGAAATGGTCTCATGTGCAATAGGCCCAAAGGTATGACACTGGCTGCTGCTGCAATAAGCCCCAACAGTCTCTCTAAGAGACTGGAGGGGATGCCCTGACCCAGCTTTATCTTGCTCAATGTTGATAGTGTCAAGGGAAGTGGTAGCTCAGTGGTTAAGGCATTGGGCTACTGATCGGAAGTCCCAGCACTGCCAAGCCTCCACTGTTGGGCCCTTGAGCAAGGCCCTTAACCCTCAATTGCTCAGATGTATAAATGAAATAAAAAAATGTAAGTCGCTCTGGATAAGGGTGTCTGCCAAATGCCATAAATGTAAATGTTGATAGGATTGACCCTATGCATGCTGGGGATAGATACACCCTCATTGTAGTGGAATCCCATATAACCCCTAGAAAATTTGTCGTCTGCATTGGAGAAAGCATGCTTTTCTTGGGGTTCAACCTGAGCCCCAAGTTCCTCATGTGAGTGAGAACAACATTTTGGTGTTGAATTGCCAACTCCCTGGATTGCACAAGAATTAACCAGTCATGAAGGGACTTTAGTACACGGATGCCCTGGAGTCACAAGGGAGCCAGAGCAGCATTCATGCACTTCATGAAGGTGCGAGGGGATAAAGCTAGACCAAAGGGAAGAACCTGATATTGGTACGTGTTGCCTCCAAACGTCAACCTCAGGAACTTCCTGAGACTGGTCAATATTTCTATGTGGAAATATGTGTCTTTTAGATCTATCATCACAAACCAGTCCTCAAACTGAATCTGTGGAACTATACGTTTGAGTGTCAACATCTTGAATCTGTATGTCCAAAGAATATGGTTCAGATGACGCAGATCTAAAATTGGCTGCATACTCCCATCATTTTTTGCGGACCAGGAAATAACAGCTGTAAAAACCTCCCTCCCTCATAGGAAGGAGTACATGTTCTATGGCCCCTTTGTCCAAGAAGGATTTTACTTCCTGCACTATCATTGGACTCTGCTCTGTGCTGACTACTGTGGTGAGCACACCTCTGAACTGGGGGGGTCGAGCTCTGAACTGGACCCAGTAACCCATTTCTATGGTGGACAGAGCCCATGGAGACACATTTGGCAGTAGTTTCGATGCTGCCAGGTGGTCTTTTATTGAAATTAATTTTTCCACATTCTGTTGGAGGGAAAGCATCAGATTCTCATTGCCCTGTGACAGCTCGCTGACCAGAGGGTACTGATGACTTGGGATGATATTGGCTATTGGCCCTACAGTTATACTGGGGGCTAACTGCCCTAACAACCTCATGTCCCCTGATACCTCCCTCTGCGGCCCATCAGGACTGCTCCTTTGCCTGATTGGCATTAGTGATCATTCTAAGATCGGGCCTACTAGCAGGCTGCGACTGTACCTTCTGTACCTCCCTAATGCTAGTGCTGAACTAGAGCGACAGGGAAGAAACTAGCTGAACGCCACCGTTTGCTGTTTCGCCTCATGATACCTGTTGGCGATGGCATTAACCGCGTTGCTGAACAGGCCAGAAGGTTTGAC
This sequence comes from Cranoglanis bouderius, assembly GCA_023630585.1. Lineage (NCBI taxonomy): Eukaryota > Metazoa > Chordata > Actinopteri > Siluriformes > Cranoglanididae > Cranoglanis > Cranoglanis bouderius. The sequence continues at coordinate 2,040,032 of CM042570.1, forward strand.
AGGGGCAAAGCTCTGCCACTGCCTCTGGCCCCGTTCCCTCCCCACTGTCGAGCTCATTCAGCAGGTCTGCTCGGTAGGCCTGTAACACTGCCATTATATGCAGTGACCCACAAGCGAGAACTGCCCCCACATAGGCATAGACAACCAATGCCGAGGTGGCCTTACACGGCTTGGATGGCAAAGCCGCCCCCACCTAAATTCCCTGCTATCGACAGAGAGAGGTAGCTAGCAAGAGCCTCCTCCACCTTTGGCATACCCAAATACCTGTACTGTACATTCCCCATGATGGTCGAATAATCGGACATCGCACGGTTATAAATACGGCTGGTGTATGGTTTTCCCCACAAGTGCATTATGAAATATTGTGCTTCTGGGGAAAACCATACACCAGTGCTCATCCAGCCTGCTATGAGCCTCTTCATCATGCGGCCAATCTAAATTCGACATTTCTATAGCCCTAGTGATCACCTCAAGCAGCTATTTATATGATTGAAAGTTGCTCTCTGTTTTTGGTGCACTGGCGCCCCTTTCTGGCTCCTCTGGTCAGATGAATGTTGAGCTGGTGTTTCTGGTGTCTGAACACCAAGAACTTTATGATAAACGCCACAGCGACTACAAAAATATTGAGAAGAGGGACTTGTTGTTGCAAGGAATTGCCGATCAAGTAGGATTTGATTGCGAGTTTCATTTTGCTTATTTTTTATATGTATATAGGCTTGTAACTTTTTCTCAGTTTCCTCACCAATCGCCTGTGTCCTACCATCAGGTCACCCCACAGACCCCTACAAACTATAAGTGCGCTGCCAGGTCTTGGCCACAACATTAGATACGTGTATATCCCATTTTATTTATCTTTATTTTTATTATTTTTAGCTTTTAAATGTACATTCAAGAAATATTTTGTTTAAAAATCTATTTCCAAAGTATTACTCAGTAATGTTTATTTGCACTAATGTTCTCTTGCACTACATTGTGACTTATTTGCACTACCATTTCTGACTACCATTCCCTGATGTCATGTTTAGTATTGTGTTATTGTTGCAAAATATTGTTCATTCATAAAAATAAATGTTCAACTTTTCACAAATGTTTCAGCTGTATTATTAGAAAACAATGCCATTCAACATGCAAACTTCCATAAGTAGCTGTGGTATTTAATATTTAACTATTGCAGCTAAACCATTTCACATAAGTGCTTTTCAAGGGTTATTAGGAACCTGCTATAATAGGTCCACTGGCTCCTCTTGAAACCTCTTTACTAGCATCCACCATTTTAGTGAGAGAGTGCATAAGTGAAATGCTCACTGCTAATAAATCCTTCTGCCTACTCACATAATAAGTAGCAACACAATGGAGCTAAAGACTCAAGTCGGGCCATGTTCTAGTTCAAAAGTGATGAGAACTTCACGACTCATTTAATAAGATTATGTTGGGGCTATTTTTTGATAACACTGAAATGCAAGTATATATTCTAAGTGATCCATTTAATTCTTTCAGTTTTGCTTTCTATAGTAAATAATTGTTTCACATCTCTGCTCAACGATAACCCGCTGATTGAAAGTCCTTATTTTGCACCTCGCATATATTTGCATATAAGTATTCTTGACCTCTTATTCTGATAGCTAAGTGCCCCGTTACTGCGTCGTCGTATTGTCACATTGACCACAAAAAAGAGTATTCATAGTCAACACTTTATCAATTTGCAGGAACATTAACATTAGCAGGAACGTTACCAGTACATTTTTGGGCACAACAGTGGTTGCCTTATATCCACCGCCCCCCACTCAAAAAAAAAAAAATAAATTAGATTAAAAAATAAAATAATTTGGGTATTCCCAGAGGTATGTGAATGCTATCACTGTAACTTTGATATAATTCAAATCATTACTTATTTAAAAGGAGTATATTGTTTAAACTGAGAACTTTAAGGATTTAGCTTTAAAGAAGAATTTGTTGCAGTGGCCAAATCACCAAACACCTTACATTTTGCAAATGTGCGTACGTGCTTTAACTTTGATAGAACACGTTATATATCAGTTGCTGGTGAGTGCTGGTGTTTATAGATATTATGTATTAATTGATGAAAAAACTGACACTTGGAGGCAATAGATATGATTCAGTTTTATTCAAGTTCACAGAGAAGTTCTAAGTAAAGAGAAAAAATAAATACAATAAGCTGTTTTCAAAACGGGAAAATGATGAATGGGACACGAATTAACAGTTTTGTTTCAGCAGTTCACCAGACCATGGTTCACGTGGTCATACTGCCAAGTAACTTCTTCTGCTGGCGAGTTAAAGTAGTCTTTGTACAGTTCTCGGACATTTTGTGCCTCCACAGATCCGTCCGAGCGTAAGTAATTGCACAGTGCACAAGCAGCTTTGATAACTTTGTCAACAACAGCTGGTTGAACCTGTAAACATCTTCTGAAAACCCTGTATCGTTGGCTGAGGGTGCCAAAGGCCCGAGACAAGCTATAATTGAAAATTCTCATGTCTATGGGGAGGCGGCGTCCAGGGCATGAGGAGATATGGTTTCAGAGGAAAAGCTTAATCTGCCACAATGATGTGGTTGACTTTTCCCAGCTCAGGAACACTTGGAAGTTCAATTGGTGGTGGAACATTCAGAGTTCCATCTCTCTCTGAGTGCCTTTCCCAGCACAGAATTGGCAAAAATGCCTCAATTACTGTTTCTGCCATAGTTCCCCACATCAACCACCAGGAAGCGGCAATCAGCATCAACTAGGGTCAGCAGAACTACTGAGAACGTACCTTTATAATTATAGTAGAGTGAACCAGAGTTTGCAGGGGCCTGGATGAATATATGTTTCCCATCCATAGCTCCCAAGCAATTAGGGAAATTCCATCTATCATGGAACCTCCTGGCTGTATTCCTCCACATCTCTTCAGTAGGCACAAGTGCTTAGAAAACCGAAAAATAAATAGATTAGACAAATACTCATTTTTAGATCACCAACCTCCACACAACAGCACTTTATTTATTTATTTATTTATTTTTTACAATACTCATATTCAAGTGAATAAAAAAAGTAGACGAACTCACCGTAAACACACGGCTAAAGGATGCTCTGGGTCGATTGGTTTACGGTAGTGTGTTTGTTCTTTTGCCAACGAGGGCGCCAGCAGTTGGAAGTAAATTTGAAGTAAAAGTACCGCTGAAAACATCCATGATACAACTTCAGCTCTTGTGTCAGTTGATGGAACTCCCCATGTTCTTCTCTTAACTATGGGGTGTATCCAATATCGGTATCTTTTCTGTCGTCTTTCCTCATTCAACAGAATAATTATTTCTTCATCGCGGGTGCTGCTACTGCTGCTGGTGGTGCTGCTACTGTTGAAGCTACTGATACTGCTGAAGCTACTGCTACTGCTGAACTACTGCTACTGCTGCTGCTGCTGCTTGAAAAATCCATTTTCTGTTAGCCAGTTCACAAAAACTGTGTGAACGGCTTTTTACAAACACGTAAATACCGGCTCTCTTCTTCTTCTCAGTGATAAGCGGGTGTCAGAATCGGAGAGTTCTGCAGCGCCACCTTGTGTATCGGGGTATTTCTGCTTTTCAGTAAGCGCCATCTACTATCAGGGAGTGAATTTGCACTTTCATTCAGCGTATCGCTCGTGTTTAACACGTGGGTGTGAACACAAAAAAACACATCGAAAAACGGACCGTTTAACGCACTGAAAAAAACGTCCCACTGTAAACAGGCATAAATTGTGAAGCATTCACAATACACACAGTCAGCCCCCTCAAGGGCCGCTGCAGCATGCTCCACCCCCAAACACTCCACACAGAAAGTGTGTCCGTCTGACCCCGAAATAAAACATTTTAGTTTCCCAAACATTAGTTTTCTAGCACAAAATGAAATGTTACAGAAAAATGTTTGTATGTCATTAAAGAAAGCAGCAAATTACATAAGAGACACTTTTCAGACAAAGAAACACAATGAAGGCTGCTGGGTTTCGCTGCAAAAATAAGAAGCGAGTGCGAAAGTCAAAGTGTCCAGAAGAACTGTGTCTGGTTCTGCAAGATGCTCAATAAAACTTACAGCTCATTTCCTTATAAAACTGCACACACTGTACCGGAGTCTACTATTTTTATTTTAATTTTTATTTTTTTGCCACACCAAATATTGACTTTGTTTCATTTACTACCGTTTATTGCTCTTTACAGTATTTTTTTAATGTAGAAACATTTTGAAGGCATCTTTGCTCTACAGCATTTCTTTGCATGTGCCTAAAACGTCTGCACAGTACTGTATTTTTTTCTGAAAAATAGAGAGGAAGTGAAGAGTTTTTAGGAGCGTTCACACAAACAACCGACATGTGGTCTTTTGTTGAAGACAATATGGCTGAGGACGTGGTTCACAGGTGCCGTTTTTAGTCACCTGACCATGGCGGGCCTATAAAAATGATGCCGCGGTCACACGAGGCTTGAAGCATGCGTATTTTTGTCTGACGCCGCTGCGAATATGGGTGGGAACAGGATATGAACAGTAAAATGTCAGACAATATTTGAAGCAATTAAAAAATAATTTTATGTTTTATCTGTTAAATATACCATCTGTTCCTGTTTTTATAATCTTTTAAACCTGTGTTGTAAAGTACAGGACAGCTTGACGCCGCTGAAATTAGCGCTTCCGTTTTCCATTTCTGAATTTTTATCTTCACGTGATACGATTACGCAGGTCAGAGTTCACCAAATTTGAAGTATGAAAATTCTTCGCATGAGCTTGCGTTTCCGGTCTGCTGTTTTCTGATGCGTTTGAATGGAAGTCAGTGGAGTGCTAAATCCTAGTGTGACCGCGGCATTAGGCATGATTTCACTTCCCACAGCGTGAAGCTCGCGCAATGTTGAATTCCCTTTCTAAGGCTTTCTAAGGCTCCTTTCTAAGACTTTTTTTTTTTTTTGTGCCAAGAATGCCAACATGTCTTTTAGAATCTCAGAGTGCATTTTGGATTTTAACTTGATATCGAGCAGCATTATAATAGAAAACAGCTTTGACAGGTGTATTTTACTGTTTTAGCAGCCTATCAATTTTACTGCTGTACCTCCAAGCCAAAAATAACACTGGGTCATTCCACGAAATCGGTGCCTTTTCAACTTAAAATAATTCAAATTAAAATATAAAATAAGTTTAATCAATTTTTAAAAAAAATTAAATATCCATGAAATGAAGGCAGCAAGAAATTGTATTGTGCCATCTCAGGCTACGTAATTTTTTATTTTATGACTATTTATCTACCTCATGTTTTGATATTTTTTGTCAACCCTGTTACAGACACAAGCGTTACAATATACTATAGTTTTAATTAGAACTATGTAATAGTTTTCACATATATGAGCAGTATTTTAGTCCCTCTTTTTACTGGGATTGTTTCAAATTTGGCATTTTTTTTTTTTTTTTCAATCTTACTGCTCAGAAGATCATGAGTTCAAACCCCAGCACCACCAAGCTGCCACTGTTGGGCCCTTGAGCAAGGCCCTTAATGCTCAGCTGTATAAATTAGATTTATGCCATATGCCATAAACGTAAATGACCAAGAACATCCTAATTTTGGAGGGTAATCACATGTCAATTAAGAAAAATATATATTTTTACAAGAGAGATATTAAACGGAAAAACCCGCAAGGCCATTTCAAATATCATTTTTACATTTTTATGAAATTAATGACAGTAACAGGATTGACGTCATAATAACAGTACTGACCAGAGTAACAGGGATGACAGGACACACATTCTTCAGCATACGCTGCACAGATTTGTTTACATAGTATTGTAAAGTTTTACCTTTTTTAAATTGCATTATAATGTTTTGCACTTGGCATAGTTGTATTAGTGAAGCACATCACATTTCTAAGAGATGTAATGTTTTAAGGGTATTGTAATTAGACCCATGCGTCCATCTGTTTGTCTGTGTGAGTATGTCCCCTCACAGAACTCAAAATATACTGATCTGGTTCAATTATTAGTGAAGGATGATAATCAGATCTTGGTCTTCCTATGATCGTCTGAAAACACACCAAGATCTCGATGCTGAAATTTGGTTTCACTTTCTTGAACACTGCGAGATTGGGCCGAGGGTCTGCGGTCCCCTTACTGCTCTTGTTTGTAACTGCCCTTACATGGATGTATTACTGACAATGAGTTATGTAAAAAATGAGTTTCATTGAGACTGATCATCTTGTCCTGGTCATTAACATGTTAAAACCAACCTTAAAACCAAACAACAGGCAGCACATAAAAGGAGCCAACATTTCACCAAAGGCAATAAGGTAAAAAACTGGTACCTTATGGTAAGCATAACATTTTTGTAGCTTTTAAAAGAGAATGAGAACATGATATAGGCATTAGCTCAGTAATACACCCAGGATGACCTTTAAAAATGTTTGCATTTTACACAGGTAAACTTTAAAAACAGTGTGACACCTAATGACCTACAGTCATCCCTGCTACCCACATGTCAAAACCTTGTCCTCTAGAAAAGTAACAGGGCTGATGGTAACAGGTTTGACGATTTCAACCTAATTTGCTAATTGCTAGCTAATAGGTCAAGGCCACAAAAGCCACTTTGAAAAGATATTACTTGTAGATATCGATTATATTAAGTTGAATAAATAGTTGTTTAACTTTATGCTTTAAAAACAGTAACAGGGTTGACACTGCATGAGGTCCACCCTCAGTCAAACCTCATAAATCATCAATAATTATACATTATAGAAGAGAGAGAAACTTGCTTGTGTTTTAACTGTTGGAATCCTGGTTGAGAGATGATGTAACTTCCTGGAAGTGATGTCACTGGCGACGCACCATTATTTTACAAGGGTTTTTTTTTTTTTTTTTTTTTTTTGTGAGGGTAACAGGGCTGACGTGAAAACAGGGGACACCAATAAAATGATTTATAAAAATATATAAATATATAAATTTTTTTTACAAGATATAAGATATAAAAATAATGTATACTTATGGCAAAACATTGTTCTATACTTAGAACAACATGCAAATGTGATTTTTGTATCGTTTTCGCCTTCAATTTGCAAATTGAAAGACCTGCTGAAAAAGAACAATCATAGCGAGGGGCAGGCCAAAAACATTACCCTTAACAACATAAATGCAACTTTAATTATTTAAAATAATATTGAACTGACTTAAATTTAATGTAATGTTGATGAAAGAATGCGTAGTATTATTATTATGTTTTTAAATCACAGAAATATATAAAATATTTACATTTACATTTACATTTTATGGCGTTTGGCAGACGCCCTTATCCAGAGCGACTTACATTTATGTCATTTATACAACTGAGCAGTTGAGGGTTAAGGGCCTTGCTCAAGGGCCCACAGTGGCAGCTTGGCAGTGCTGGGATTTGAACTCATATATGTTTTTAAAATAGAATATAGAATATATGTTTTTTTTGTTTAAAATAAAATAAAATATATGTTTTTAAAATGTATTTGTTGTTATAGTAATTCTGTGTCGGATTATTCCTCAGGGACACAAAAGGCACCAATTTTATGGAATGACCCCCACTATTCTCATTCATGATTAGTGTATATTGCCTGTACTGGCGCTTTAATTCAGCGCGAGCAGCTCGGGCAGAGCAGCAAAAAATGGCTTAATGCATTAGGCATTATTATGCATATCCTGGGCTCATCTGATTTTCTGATTTCACTTTATTAGTATGATGTTTACTGAGTTTGGCCTGTTAATATTAATGCATTAAGCCACGTTAAGCGTTTGAGAATGGCGCTGCTCTGCTGCAGCGTGCGGTGTGAAACGGTGTAGTGCGACACAACACTTCCGTGTTGGATAAAGTAGCTCGTTAAAAGAAAACCTATATTATGACAAGTTTAACTTTACTGAGGAATGACACCTTTTAATGGTTTATAGTTATATTTAATTGCGTGTAACAGCTGTAAAGATGTAAAGGCGCACGCGGGAGTCTTCACTTTCGGTTTGACAAGCTGACAAGCTGAAGGTTTTTTTTTTTTTTGTTTTTTGTTTTTAAAGAGAGAGAAAAGATAAACCGGACAAAGAAAACACACACACTTCAGGACATGCTGTTATAGAACAATAATCAATCGCCTTGTCGTGTTTCGGTCCTTACTAAGTATATATAAATATATATTTTATCCATAAGGAGCTGACGTCATAATTTCTTTTACTTACCCATGTACATAGAAGCGGTCGCAGTGAGACACTGATCTGCACAGGTCACCTGTTCATCTGTGCATGGTCCAGATAATTTTGGAATACACTGGTGACAAGTCAGTGACAGTGCTGAAGAAAGACAAGAATTGTTGCGTGTTGAAAAAATAAAAATAAAAAATGGACTAATTTACTGAAATGAGCTCCATGTGAGCTTCATTACCTTCGGAGAAAAGCATGCAGATGAGCAGCAGTGTGACTTGAGACTTCATTGTTGGTGTTTCTGTAGAAGTTGAGGTGTGACAGTGGTTAAAAAGTGAGAGGAAGTCTGTTGGTTTTTTTGGGGTTTTTTATTGGTGATGTGCAATGGGGTGTGTGAATGGAGGGAGGGATTAATTTCACATATAAATACAGTTAAGTTTCATTTCTTAAAAAGGGGGTTAGTAGTTATATCATATACTTTATGTCAAAAAATGATTTATGACCCCCTGACGTTGTATAATTTATGGATTCGTGAAGGTCCCATGAACATGTGTAATTTATGACAGTACATTTATGTTTATTTTTCCTGTCCTCTGTCTGTCTGTGAGGAGTTGCATTTCCCAGGTGTGTGTGTGTGTGTTTAATGTTTCAGGAAGTGATAGGTGCTAATGGTTTGTATGTGTGTGTGTGTGTGTGAGAGACCTGGAGTTAGTGTTTTAAAAAAACAAACAAATAGTTAAAGAGCTATGGCTTGTATACTCATCTGTTTTTATTAGTGCAATTATTTGTTACAACGACTGTCCCAACGTGAACTCCTAAAGACCCTAGAAGCGTAAATACGGGGGTCTCGTGAATGAAGCATGAACATGTGTGGTTTATAACGTTTGCCTGTCCTCTGTCTGTGTGTGTGTGTGTGTGTGTGTGTGTGTGTGTTCATGAGTTTTTACAACCGCGCTATGTGTGTGTGTGTGTGTGTGTGTGTGTGTGTGTGTGTGTGTGTGTGTGTGTGTGTGTGTGTGTGTTCTGAAAAAGCTGTTGGTTAAAAAAAACAAACAAAAAAAAAACATCTGAGTTTTTCTTTTGTGGAATCGAATCTGAACATCCTGTGTCATTCTTAACTAATTTTAGCCGCTGACTCCGGTCATGAGGGGTGAATTGAATACATGGTCATCTGAGTCAAATGAATGTGTTGATGGAGAACTAGTGGGGCGTTTTCTGTTTTTATTCTTCTTAGACGAGCGTCAGATAGCATGTGGTAATGGGCCTGAGCTCGGCAGCCCCGCGGTACCTGCGGCTCAGACACGGCATCAGCATGTATTATCCGGGGGCCGAGTGTGGCCCACGGCTCGCTCTGACACGTGTGTTTTTGTTACGGCTGTAAAGTCACACGATGGCTGCCCCACAAACACCTAAAACCGGCACGAGTTCGGCGTCTGCCTCAACACCTAGAATTGGCATTGAACTGAGTGAGAACATAACTTATGCGCCACGGAAAAACAAAGCGTTAGTTTAACAAACCTTCCTCATAAGGATGTTACCAGAAGTGATACGTGGTAATGGGGTGTGTGTGTGTGTGTGTGTGTGTGTGTTTCACGAAGCATTACATGTTAATGAGTTTTTACAACCACTATGTGTGTGCGTACTGAGAGCCGTTGTTTTAAAAACGCGGGGGTTAGACACGCCGACGGATCGATGCGTTCGGGTGTGCGTAGAGAAACATCGCTCTCAAACTGTTTTCCGAGAAGTTTTTGTTAGTTTGGTTTGTAAGACTGTTTCCAGAGAAGATGGCCGTCTATCATAACAGTGAGTATGTTTATTATCATGTTTTTATTATTGTTGTTGTTAAGAATTATGAGACGTTGTTCTGATGTAAAATGCTTAAACAGGTTCTCTAACGATCCAGGTGATGTGAACGAAATTGAAGCTATTGTTGATGAGATTTGTTACCTGAACCAAGCGAGCGGTGCGTATAAATGTTGTACACATACCCATGTGGTAATTATAATGTATGATGTTATGTATAGTATTAATGCGTCTGTTATTTGGATGACCGCAGGATCGAAGCCGTATGATAGACCGGTCTCAGAGCGCGTGACACAGCGAGAGAGTGTGAATATCCCCCCACTCTGTATGTGGTATTGTAATGTTTACATGATTGTTGAAAAATGTTAAAAATGTACTTATGTCATATGACTGTTTTCATCAGTAGGTTTATCAAATCTTGTAAACAAGACTGGCGTATCTGGATGCGATAATCAGACACCACAGCCTATCATCCGTAGCGTTTTTAAACCAGATGAGTGTAAAGAGATTACAGTAGCGCAGATCCACGCGGAGTCTGTTGATCGTGTGGTTAATTCAGAAAACCCATCGACAAACCCCTTCCGAAAACGCGCGAGACAATCGAGCGGCGTGTCAGATGGTAGGTAGCATATATGCTATGTTGTAAAAAAAAAAAAAAAAAAATGTTGTTTTAGCTTTTACCTAATTAATACGATAACCAAGTGTTCTTTTTACCACAGAGGTGATCGCGGATAAGTCTTCCGATGACAATACGTGTGACGGTATTAGCTGGGATGACAACCTGCTAGAATCATGGGATGCGGTCGAGTTTACCCCGGTACGTGCGCACGCGGGGGAAGAAACGCAAATCACGGATGTCGACACACAACCTCTACCATCAAACCAGGAGGCATACAGTCGGGAAACGGAAAACGTTAATCAACATTTAATCGACACGATACGGATCTGTCTCAAGCCCATTGAGGATCGTTTGGATATTCTTGAAAAGAAGCAGGAATGTTGTGTTCAATTCACCCCTCATGACCGGAGTCAGCGGCTAAAATTAGTTAAGAATGACACAGGATATTCAGATTCGATTCCACAAAAGAAAAACTCAGATGGTTTTTTTAAAAAATTAACCAACAGCTTTTTTCAGAACACACACACACACACACACACACACACACACACACACATAGCGCGGTTGTAAAAACTCATTAACACACACACACACACACACACACACACACACACACACACACACACAGACAGAGGACAGGCAAACGTTATAAACCACACATGTTCATGCTTCATTCACGAGACCCCCGTATTTACGCTTCTAGGGTCTTTAGGAGTTCACGTTGGGACAGTCGTTGTAACAAATAATTGCACTAATAAAAACAGATGAGTATACAAGCCATAGCTCTTTAACTATTTGTTTGTTTTTTTAAAACACTAACTCCAGGTCTCACACACACACACACACACATACAAACCATTAGCACCTATCACTTCCTGAAACATTAAACACACACACACACACCTGGGAAATGCAACTCCTCACAGACAGACAGAGGACAGGAAAAATAAACATAAATGTACTGTCATAAATTACACATGTTCATGGGACCTTCACGAATCCATAAATTATACAACGTCAGGGGGTCATAAATCATTTTTTGACATAAAGTATATGATATAACTACTGGGGTTTAACTTTTTCTTTCCTGAAAGCCACTTCTGGAGTCCAAAAGAGTCCCACCTAAAGACATGATAATGTTCTGCAGTGTTTGGAAATGTTCAGTGTGGTCCTTTTATGCATGTTTTTCTTCTATTACTACACACAAAAAAAAAAAAAAGTGTGTTAGATTTACATGATTTCATCATGTACATCGGTTCCACATGATTTAGTTAAGTTGCTTCAACACACAACCCCAATTCTAAAAAAAGTTGGAACGCTGTGTAAAATGTAAATAAAAACAGAATGCAATGATTTGCAGATCTCATAAACCCATATGTTATTCACAAAAGAACATAGAAAACATATCAGATGTTTTCACTGAGGAAATGTACCATTTGTATTCAAGGCCTCTTGTATTCAAGGCCACCTTGTTCCTTAAATCTGACTTTCTTTTTGTTCTTTGCATGCCTCATTTCCCTACTCTAAAAGCCACCAACTAATTGCTGTTGTATACTGCTGTGTTTCCAGGCGTGTCAGTGGGATAAACCCAGAGCAGGGTTCGAAGACTAGCCGGGGCAAGGTGGTCTCAAAGAAGACCAAGGTATAATCATCAGCAAGAAATCTCTCACAGTTAACCCTCATGTCTCCAGTCTCCTGAAGAAGCTCATGGACTTTCAGTGGGACTACATTTAGGCCAGCAAGTTTTTACACGCTCACACTAATGCAGTCTCTGGTAGTATGTGTGCAGACACAAATTTCTAAAGGATTTTGGACATATGAGAATTTGGAATTTTGATTTGATGAAAACAAAAAAAACTGTACTTTGGTTTTTGAAGGGACGTTTGAGTTAGATTTTATTGACCTTGCCCAAAAAAGATCTCTTGTTTAGATGTACTTTTGTACTTTTGTATCATTTCCCCCCCCCCCCACACACAGTGTAGCACTTACACAGAACAGCACTACTCACAGTTTTTAACATTAATGTCTATGATATATTTTTTAAACTACCCGAGGGAAATGAGATCTGACATTTTTTCAGACAGACTAGTATGTGTATTTCTTTATTTTATAAACAGAATACACATCTCAGCCTCAAAGCAGTTTGGTTCTCTCACAATAAAGCATTTGGTTATAATAAAAAACAAAGCATTTCATGGACAGGTTGCAATTTTGAGCACAAAAATGTTTTTAAAAAATCTATAGACCTGAGCAATATTTAGTTTATTACTGGACTTCTTAATTGATTTGCAAACAAAAAAAAGTGCTATTTTATTGTCCATAAATGTTTACGTCATCATCATCATCATCATCATCATCATCATCATCATCATCATCACACAGTCTCCCAATAGAACATTGAGACACATGACTGATACGTTACGTGCTTGAAATATTGACTTGGACATGATATACAGTATATACCACAGTTAACTCTAAAGCAAACAAACAAACATCTAAATCACATGCTAAAGAAGAAAACTCTTATGGTTTTTTGCGTTATAGTAGTTAAGGCTTTAAGCGAGCTGCTCCATCAGGGGAGATTTCAGTAGAAGAGGATGGAGGAGAGCAGAGGGACGATCATGAGGAGGAAACTCAATGTGAAGCTCTCAGCACCGTTACACAGGTTCCCCTCACAACACTGCACCTTTGTTACGCCGATTCCTGGCGTGCTTGTTGATCCAGAAACAGCACAGAAGCTCTTGGATACGCATCCTTTCATAGAGATGGTATTGCTCCCTTGTTGAACTGAGAGAGAGAGAGAGAGAGAGAGAGAGAGAGAGAGAGAGAGAGAGAGAGAGAGAGAGTGTGTGTTTAGGAAAAAAAAGGAATAAAGAAGAACAATCATCAAAATTCCCAGTGTGGTCAAACTTCCTAAAAAAATATCTGTTAAGAGCAGTATATATGTTCATTCTGAATAATGCATTCATTATTTGATTACACCCATAACAGAGATGAACATGTTCACCTGATGCAGTGATGCAGCGATCTTCATCTCCTTCACAGCTCACTGTTCCTGAGCAGTCGTTAGCATCACAGGTGTAACACATTCCCCCATTGGGAGCCTGCTTCGGAAGAGCTGAACAGAGAAATAAAATCAAACAAACAGCTGATTGTGTCTCATATCTCACCAAGAATTACTGCAGTAACATCTAATACTATACTTTGAAGATAAAATATAAGCTACTGTAATTAGATTACAAAATTTAAACATGCATTATCCTCCATCACGCATCCAACACACCAATAAAGAGGATTAAATAAGTTTTTACTGTGAAATAAAAGAAATATCTGGAATTTTATTGAAATGGAAAATAGAAACAGAGAGCTGAACCGTGTGTTGTTTTACCTGGCAGTGTTTCAGTGTTGCAGAGCTCAGTTTTGCAGCATTTGTTATTGTTGACTATTTTCATCATTCCCAGGTTCAGGCTCTTGGCTACACACGTCTCTGCCGTGCCGCAAGTCTTCGTATTAACATCTGACAACTTTGTACCACCTATAGAACATTCCACATATCAGTGTGAACACGCGTTCTACGCTAATATAAGAGGTACTGAACTTGAGCTTGTGCAATAGTTTACGCAATGTGATTGGCTTGATTTAAAAATAATGTTGAGCTGTGAAAAAGGAAAATGGTGTATTGTGTAATCCTGCAGTAAGTAAGCATTTGATATGGTTGATAATGAACACTCAGTCGGAAAAAAAAAAAAAAAAAAAAAAAAAAAAAAAAATCAGCAGGAAAAAACCTGGCAGGTTTGGGTTGTTCAGAAACTGCTGATCTCCTCAGATTTAATGCACAGTAGTGATTTAAATAAATAAATAAATAAATAACAAAAAAACATCCAGTGAGTGGATAAATTAAGATAAATGAAGTATATAAAATAAGAATAAAGTTATGTTTGATTATTTGCGTTTACCCAATGGGACCCTTTTGGCTTTCCATACTACTCCTGCGCTTGAGAGCGAGCCATCTTGGTACAAAACCAGACTAGGAGTGTGTGATGGAGGAAAAGCGCAGTGGGGAAATAACGGTGTAGTGCGACACAACGCCACACCCTTCCATGGTGGAAAAAGTAGCTCGTTACAGGTAAACTTACATTATTACAGCGATTACAAGTTTAACTTCACTGAGGAATGACACTTTTTAATGGTTTATCGTTATATTTAATTTTGTGAAACAGCTGTAAAGATGTAAACACATGGGGGAGTCTTCAGCACAGGGGAGGTTACACTTTCTGTTTCTCAGAAACACGACAAGCTTTTTTTTTTTTTTTTTTTTTTAAAAAAAGAAGTGTATATATAAATTTATTTCATTTATTCATAAGGAACTGAAGTAATAATTTATTTTACTTACTCATGTACACAGAAGTGGTGGCAGTGAGACACTGATCTGCACAGGTCACCTTTTCGTTGGTGCATGCTCCAGATAATTGTGGAACGCACTGGTGACAAGTCAGTGACAGTGCTGAAGAAAAACAAGAATGAAAAAGAAAAACAGTTACCTGATGAAAAAAAAAAGACAAATTTACTGAAATGAGCTCCATGTGAGCTTCATTACCTTTGGAGAAAAGCATGCAGATGAGCAGCAGCGTGACTTGAGACTTCATTGTTGGTGTTTTTGTAGAAGTTGAGGTGTGAAGATGAAGATGAAGACGGGATTAAAATGTCCGATGAGTAAGGTCCGAGAGCAAGCCTGGTTTTTATGATTATGTGCAGTGTGGTGTGGATAGGGGGGAGGGATTTATTTCAGATATAAATATAGCTTAGGTTTTGTTTCCTGAAAAGGGATGGGGCTTAAGTGTTTCTTTCTTGAAAGCCACAGCCAGGGGTCAGATGAGCCCCACCCCACATGATGGTGTTCTGCAGTGTTTGTGTTCAGTGTTGTCAATTTATGCATGCGTTTCTTCTATTACTACAAGACTGTACAAACCCCAGGTTGATTTATTGCTGCAGCAGATAATAAAGTGCTCTGGGCTGATTTAACAGATGGAGGATCGGGTGGAGCTCCGATTGCTATCATCATTGCTGTAGGATCATGGCTCTCATCGCTCTTGTTGCTGTTGTTGCTGGAATTGTGGTCTGGAAGAAGAAGAACTCTGCTGAGAGGAGGAAGGAGGCAGATGTGAAATTTTCAGAGAACAGATTTACACTTTCTAATTCTTGAGAGGGGATTTGATGAATATTTTGCCTATTTTAAAGCTTAACTGATAAATTAGACGAGACAATAAGCTGATATTGACTACTTGTCTTGTGAAACCAAACACACTCCACAGATCTTATAATAACTGTCTGTCCATCATCTGTGTTTCAGGCTTCCAACCTGTTCCACCCAAACCCATTTATGATCCATAAATGATGTCTAAAACCAGTACATTATTTACTTGCAGTGTTTAGTTCACTTTGTGATGGATTTGAACGTTTTACAGCCTCTGAAGGAGATTCTTCCTCCAACAACAAAGAGGGATCTGTAAAGGGCATATCGCCCTTTACGCAATGAGATTTCTCCGGATTTCCTGAATCTTTTCACAATATTATACACTGTAGATGGTGAAAGAAATAAATTCTTTGCAATCTTGTGTTGAACAATGTTCTTTATGGACTGACTGACAATTCTCACAAGAAAGTGGTGAGCCACGACCCATGCTTGCTTGCAAAGACTGAGCTTTTGGTGGATGCTCCTTTTATGCCCAATCCTGATACCAATTAACCCGCTCCTCCAAAATGGTGTTACTTGAATATTCAATAAACTTTTCAGTCTTATTTTGCCTCTGTCCCAACTTTTTTTCTGAATATGTTGAAGGCAACAAATTCTAAATTTGTTTATATTTACAAAATACAATTAAGTTGGTCAGTGAAAAAATCAAAAAAATCACAACTTTTATGGAAATGGGGTTGTATGCTTATTCATGTCACTATGCTACTATGCTGAGAATTACTCTAGTTCATACGAGCTTAGTGTATTGTGATATTCATTGCTGGTATACGGATACTTTCGGTTTCAATGTGTCTACTATATTTACACTGAAGATGACAGCTCCGTATCGTATAGTATATTGTTTCACTGAGAGATGATACTCCTGTGTTATCTATATTGCAATTACCTTAACATTGTATAGATTAATGTGGATTATTGTGATGTATAACCGTCAAGACGTGTGGCTACTCAAGGCTGCAGCGGGCTGAACACAGACACACAGGAGACAGGAGTAGGGAAAACAGTGCTCTTTTAATTCAAAATATGACGGGCTGGAGCAGCGCCGAGGCGGGACCCAGGGAGCGTGGAGCTGATCTCGGGTGCCAGCTCAGGGCGCGGTGTAGCCAGGGAGCTGCACCTTCTTTGCTGTCTGCATCTGCGGGGGATTAGGAGAAGCACATCAGCAGTATCTAGACAGGAGCAGGTGCTCACGTTTCTGTGCTGGCTGCACCCTTTTATATCCTCCTGGCTCGTGCAGGAGGACGAAGAGTGGCAGCGCCGATCACTGGCCACCAGCCGTGTACGTTTCTGCCACCCCGCCTTGCAGCCGTGTGCTCTCGTGCTGTCCACAGCAAACAGGGTGCTGAAGCAGGGCTGTTCGTTCAGCAGTTGTGTGAGGAGTGCGTCTGTCTTGGTGCGCCTTCACACGTTATTCTGATTCTGTTTTTATGTCTGTTTCTACTGTAGAACCACACCCACCACACTGACATACACATGTACCTCCTCGCAAACAACCCAGCTTGTAACCTACAGTATATTTACTTATCTGTAACTAACTCAACCTCTGACTCTTCAACGTGGCATCTTTAGTTTTAAATAAACCACTTTGAACTGAATCTGGCTGCTCTGATCCAATCCTATGTTCTAACCGACACACCAGGAGGAAGGCTAGAGGACCTCCTTAGCATTCAGCTACCTAACACTTGTGGTATCGTTCTTTATAATCAATGCAACTTGGATTGACTTGGTGTTTTCTAATGCAGTGTAATTATTTTATTTATTTATTTTTTTTATAAATGTGGCGTAAGTGTTCAAATACTTTTTGGGGTCACTGTATGCTGACTAAGTAAGAACGTGATCCCAGAGTCGGGATGACTGCTGATACTTTAGCTGTGTAACACGTTGACATCTCCACCATACTCAGGTACACACGTTTCACTTACTGAGGAATTCCACACTGTTAAAACCGAAGTATAATCTGTGGAAGCAGAATTTGTGGATGCTATATTAGAGTAGTAGGCAGGCTGTCTAACACATCGGCCATTCTAGCCAATGTATATGCACTGAACTGGGATGATGGCACATTTTAACACATTTCTCTGTATATTCTGCATGTGTTTTTATAACGGTGCAGTTTTGTTGTTCTGTTTTATTTTCTGTTTCTGCTTCAAGTTCATAGTTCTTTATTTGTCAAGCTAATCTCGGTCTCTCTTTCATGTCATGTTTCCCACTGGAGTTCACACAAGGCCTCTGTGGCAGATTTCCAGGCTTGTGTGATCTGATATCACACAAGAAAAACAGAGTGAAATTCAATATCAGAATCGCACATAAGTGAGGTACATTTCTGTTTTCAGCAAACTCCACCCACTGTCTGAGGTAGGACGTATCGATTTCACAGTGACGCGGCGTGGTGCACAGTCCAGTGGTCGAGCGGGACGTCAATGAGTCAGGAGTCAGGTGTCCTGAGAAAGGCTGAAAAGACAACCGCAGCAACAGCAGCAAGCATCTACCATAGCATGATCTCATGCTGCAGTAGTGGAGCACTAAGACAGTATTTCAGCAGCTGTTAAAAGGGCACAGTTGCGCCAAATGAACAGCCGTCATGAATAAATAATTAGCTAACATTATATACAACTATGAACCGTCAGTTATCATATGTTTGCTAATGTTTATATTAAAAAAAATATATTTATTCATGATGTATTAATGAAAGTTATTGTTTGTGTGTGTTTATTTATTTATATATATTTTATCATTATGTATATGTATTATTTATATATATTACTGAAAGTGATTATTTATATCTATTTTTTATGCGTTTTGTGTGTGTGTGTGTGTGTGTGTGTGTGTGTGTGTGTGTGTGTGTGTGTGTGTGTGTGTGTGTGTTATTAGATCTTTGGTTGCAGAAGGGATCTGCAATAAATACAAAAAAACAAAAACAAAAACAAAAAAAAACACATACAGTTGTAGCGTATGATCTATTCTCAAACTGATTTCTACATTAACCCAAACTAAACATAGAGTAACCCCGAGAGGTCTCCTGCGGCCAGATGCCGCTTTGGAATGCAAAAAGTCTCTCTGGGACCCACACAGGACTTACCCCTGCAATAAAAGAAACCTTTGATGACTGAACTTCTGGGAAACTTCATGATTAGTTCGTCAGCAGGGATCCAACACACACACACACACACACACGCACACACACTTACTTTACGACACACACACACACCCCCACGCTTACCTTACACACACAATGGAGAAACCCCTCTCTCTTCAATGTAACATGTAATTATATGTAATTATTCCATGTCTAAATAGTGTGATGTTATTTTGTTTACATATATTGTGTGTTTAACTAACCTTAATGACTTTAAATAGTTTTAATCTAGCATATCATTTTAAATGTCTGTAACCAGGTTTTATTTGTAATATTCTTCACAAATCCATCGAATTTGGTATGTAGTTAATTGTCTCGAGATACCCGGATTGATTATGCATATCACTTTGCAATGGGATACATCATTTCATGTTTTCACTTAATTTCATTTATAACACGGTATAAACCGGCTCCTCCCTGGACATTTAAATTAGGGTCCGAGACCAGACAAAGAGAGTCATCCGGACATGCAAACCCAACTTCCTGATTGGCCCATAGCCCAAAGAGGCGTGTGCGCTGGTGTTGTTTTAAAACAACACCACGCTCACTTCATTCTTCTTCTTCTTCTCTTCTTTTTCTTCTCTCTTCGGATTTGAGAGTTAGACTTCAGAGTTTGACTTCACTTCTTCCGGTTTCTCTCCCCCGGGGCCACGTGCCCCGGGAAGAGGAAGCCAGGATCTCTCTCTCTCCGGACACAAGATGCAACTACCTCCGGGCTCACGCCTTTCCAAACAACAGCAAACCAGCGAACTCTACCCGACCTCGCACAAACTCTCAACCTTGAGGCCATGCAAGTATAGTTAATGACCTATATCTGCGTTAAGATTGTACCCCTGTGTTACAGGAGAATTAAGTTCGTGCTGGTTCTGAAAAAGGCTAAATAGTTGTGTTTTTGTCTGCTTCCCTTTCTTTCATCACTTTCTCTCTATCCCTTTTCTCTCCCTGTATATAGATGTGTATATATGTATGTTTTGCTTAGAATTAGTCGTGTGTATCCATAGTCACAAATAGCTATTAAAATCTATTATCCCACGCTTGATTTTCTCTGTTTTGTTGACGGGATGAGTCCCTTAAACGCTCCGATCTCGATTACCGGCTCTATCTTTAATAACAAACTCCATGAGTTAATTCTTCCTGGCCAGAAGGATAAACTCGCTCTTTAGAGTTCATAAAGCTGATCCAGGCCACATACATAGTCATAATTAATTATGATCCGTTGTAGTTAATTATCTATATGTATATGTGCACCTATATAAATTCCCTTTCATGGCTGATGTATATTTATAACTGGTCACAACACGCGTTGATTAGACATATAGATATATTTCACGCCAGCCGAGCTAATTCCTTATATAAATTGGAGAATACATTTAAACATGTTAAACATCTTTTAATTTGTTACGTAAATCGTAACTGGTGGAGAATATTATTTTAAACGTTGCAGATTCATCCGAGTTACTACACATTCCTGTAGATAACGTGGGCACGCTTTAAAACTCGCCTCCTTTAAAAAGGTGCGTTGAATCCAAGCGTGCGCTTCTGTTTCGTTTCATGTTTAAAGTTGATCCATTACATTATTCTCGTGGAAAAGAATAATGCATAATAATGCCCCTTTTTGTATAATTTTCGCTACACAGTATGTAAACAGACTAATATGGAAAGCATTAAAAGTATTTCCTTATTTTATGCTTTTTTTTCTTTTATGTAATTACCTGTTCTTGATATAATTACATAAGCACATCAGTCTCCGTCACAGAACTCGATACTGATCCAGTACAATCCACACAATCTAGACTATCACTGCAAGCCTCAGCTCATAGTAATGAGGTCAACTGTATCCTCGCTGTCTAACCTGTCCTGAACTCCCTCCGTAAACCACTCATGCATAAGGATGTCATCGACAGTTGGGCGCATTTCAGGGTTCATCGCCAGGCACCACATCATCAGATCGACGCACTCTGTGTGTGCAGCGATGAGACAGAGGTTGAGATAGTAAAACAAACAAAAACATTCAATAGTTCTGTTTAAAGTCATTCTGCTATGTGTGTTTTACAGCTTTATTATACAAGTGAGGTTTCTGCGTCGACTCACCTCGAGACACGTCAGGATATAAATTCAGGTGCGCAAAATGAAGGTCCTCGTTTGTATTAAAGGGGTATTCTCCACTGAGCAAGTAATACAGGACGATGCCCAGACTCCAGATGGTAGCAGGAATGCCCATATACTCACTGTAAATCAGAACCTCAGGCGGTACCAAAACATTAGTGCCTGAGTGTAAAAGAGAGAAAGAGGGCCATCAGCAATGTCACAAAAACATTGGAAACACTGTTCTCCACTGCATTCTATCCAATATCTATTATGAAATTACCGAAAAACATTTCGTAGGGGGTGTCCCCCAGCAAGTCACCAGAGCCAAAATCTATCAGTTTGACTTGCAGCGTATCGCTATTGATGAGGAGACTCTCAGCCTTGATGTCACGGTGCATCACTCCACGAGCAGCGCAGTGACGAGACGCCCGAACCACCTGCAGGATGATGTCTCGAGTCTGTGCTTCAGACAGACGACCGTTGTGAAGCTTAGCAAGTTCTGTGAGGTCCATACAAGGGCTTGGCCGTTCCAGGACCAAGACGATGCGATCGGGCATGTCAAACCACTCCGACAGCTCCACCACATTGCTACAGCAAGGTGGCTCGGACACCATCTTCATCAGCACCACCTCCACAGGCACCTCGCACGTCTCCCCGGGCTAAAATCGGACCAGACATGGTTATCATGGGTTTGGTGTGAATACATGTCAATGTCTCATAGCTGTGTGCAACAAGCCCCAGGTCTATAAAGTGCTTGTTATTTTCATCTTACTGCTCCTCTCAGAAGTAAAATACGTTTACTTACAACGGTCATGAGTCTGACGGTGCTCTCCTTGTCAATGTATTTGATAGCAACCTGTTCACATATACAGAACATAATTAGTAGGTTCTAAACGCCATCACTGCATGGAAATTATAACTGCCTCTACAAAATTGGAACCTGCCCCAGTGTAACCCCATTTCTAAGAGGCCACAGAGAAAATGTTCAGACAGTGAAAAGATCACCGAACATACACCAGGAAAAGAAATTAGTTACTATTTTTTCACTCCTACGTATCTCAGCAGGGGCGGACCGGAAACAAAAAACAGCCCGGGAATTTGCTGTCAAGTGGCCCCAATTTGATACACCAAATTCGAACTGACACAACATGTTTCTCGATCAACGAATCATTAATTAAAAAAAACAAAAAACAAAAAACACAGCCTGTTCATTTGTATTGTTTGTGTTAAGCTAATACGTAAAACGATGAAACCGTGTCGCTGCAGCTAAGATGACTTACTGAATATCTGTATCTAGGCTATATAATGCCGGGGTTAGGAAAAAAAGACCGGCCCTCACAAGACCGCCCCATCGGGAAAACCTCTGAACTTCCCAACGGCCAGTCCGTGCCTGTATCTCAGGGAATGGGCACAGACACATACAGTTTGTTTATAGGGGTGGGGGGGAGAACACTGACCTTTTTCCCATTTTCATTCCGGACTCCTGCGTAGACACTGCTGAAGGATCCATTCCCCAGCACCTCTCCCATGGTGTACCGCGACTCAAACACAGCTGTTAAACAGACAATAATTAAATTCAAGTAAATTTAAAATGCTAAAGTCTCTGCTGAGACGTTTTTATTTCTAAAGTGCTATTTCGTGCCCCCACAGCTACCGCTACAGCTACTGTAAGAGTTAGGAGTGACCTAGCTACACGGCACTGTACAATAGCTTCCTATGTGACTTTGAAATGTTCCGAATCGTTTTTTTTTTTGTCCACATGGATGTTAACATACCGGGGTCAGTCACATCAGGAGACAGGAGAACGGGGATCTCGCCAGTCATGGACAACAATCGAAGTCCTGACTCTGTAAATTAGCATCTGCTAAGTTAATGTTGCACAGCTGCCTAAGCTCCATCATCCACTCGGGTTCTACTTCCTCCCCTTCATGCAGTTTGCAAAAGAGAGCTACAAGACAGACAAGGAAAGTAAATTGGTGATGAAGATAATACTTTGCATTTAAAACCCGGGAAAGCATTTCACAATTATTAATAATCTTATTTACAGAAAGCAGCCGTTCAAAAAAGGTCCTTTTGAGGCTGGCGGGGAAAGTCATGGCTGCCATAGCGATGGTCTCGCAGTAATCACGGGCTTCACCAGGAGAAACAAATAATGCCGGCCACCCGGCTGGCTTTACAGAACTTGTAGATCTAAGAGAGACAGAGTCATTCATTCTCAGTACATTGGTTGAATTTGACTGATCAGTGCCTATGAAAAAGAAAAGAAGATCAATTCCAACCTGGAAGGTTGGCTGGGCCAGCCCTGAGGTCAGCGACAGCACGTATTCATACGTCTCGGTCCTTAAAAAGGCGTCCTACAGGACTGTCATGCCAAATGGCACTCTGGTGCAAACAGAATAATGTGTTAGTAGCAAGACATCACACTCTCTCACACACACACACACACACACATTCACACAAAATACCTGTTGCATCTGATCAGTTTGAACTGACTACGTGACCCCAGCTCCACTTTTGCCACCACGTAGCAGATATGTGATGCGTAGGTCAGTCCTCTGGAAGCTGCAGATGAAAGACCAGACATGCATGTGAAGATCAGGGTCCATGACACAGTGTAGAGTCACACACATGATGCATGATACATGATACGATTACAACATGTTAATTCCAGAAAACTGCTGTTACTGTGGCGTGTATCCATACCAAGATCATCTCCCATCTTTATCACAGCCTCTCTGTGCTCATCATCGGGTGCAGAGGAGCACAAAAGTTGGAGGAAGACACCAGTCCTTCTGAGCTGTAGGAGAAACTGTCATGTTAGTCTGCATGATACTGGCAAAAACAATGCAAAATTACACAATCAGATACAGACAGCTGCTGATACTGATGTGCGATATACTAACTTCTGATTTCTTCTTCCTAAGCAAGCGGTAGCCCTTGAAGAGGAGTGTGGCGACTTCACACATCATCACTTTCTGTAAAAGAAATATCATTAACATGTCTCTTTTAGGTATTGGGGATGTAACTGAATACATGAGTACATTAGGGTCATGTGTTCTAAACAGATATGAATAGGAGGTGCACTATTCAATATCAGTGGCATTGCATTACACTCCTACTATATTTATTCGTTCATGCACATATTATAATTGAGAGAATCTTTACTTTCATGAAAAACCTAATCAATTACTTTCATGAAAAACCTAATCAATTTCCACACGTAATGAACTATAAGAAGTCTTCCATTTCGACGGCAGATCAATTCCATAATCTGCCAGAAGAAATATTGCTCCTCTTGGTCGCGTTCATCAATTTGCTGGAGACAGACCTGTGCTCTATGCAGGATATACTGAATCAGGTCCTCCTTCTGCATCCTAGTGCTGCAAAAGATGTTAGAACATACATATTAAACTCCAGACGATATGGTTTAAAACGAATGAGTGCTATATGAGAGGGGAAAGAGGGTCTCACCTCATAAGAAGACCAGGATATGGAGGCTTCTGATCAGGTTGTTCAGGCTGATTCAAGATGTCTTTCCCTGGAGTCAAAAACTTCAGTTAGAGCTACAGAGTAATTACACGGCTCGTATAAATATTACTCATTTCACACTACTGTAACTGTTAAGTTCCTCAGGACTTAACACTGGGCCTCAAATGATCACTTTTTTGCCCATCTATTATCTGTGGTCTATAAAATGTTGTCATGTATCGTGTATCAGCTAATCTGAAGCTCTGGGATTTGAGCCAGACTCAAAAATATCAAGTTTTCCACAGACTGTATGTTCACTCAATATTATTTTACTTCTATACTGCACCGTGTGTGTGTGTGTGTGTGTGTGTGTGTGTTTGTGTGTGTGTGTCATACCTGGACCTGAAACACAAGGTTCTGCTCCAGGATAGGGTGTCTTATAGACATAAGGTTTCAGGATATCGACCATTTTCAGTCACTCTCTGAAAAACTGTGGAACATCAGCGATTTATCTGGTTATTTCATCTCATTTCGTTTTCCCAGCTCTAAAACACAAACATAACGGTTCAACATGAGAGATAAAATCACACCAGCTCTCACCACCAGAGGTCACTGTCACCACAATGTAAATGAGTTTGTTAAAAAGTCTGTTATGATAAATACTATTGTGTATGGTCGGCTAATCGTCCTCCATTTTGTTTCATTTTACATACGCTCTATGAGTTATTAGGAAATGTCACAAAATGGGGCCGTGGATCAGGGGATCACAGACCTGCTTTAAACATCGCTGTGAGAGCTTTTCTGTCTCCTTATTGTTTTACTTAACCCATGTTTATCTAGAGCGGTTTGAACAGTTTGGTTGATTGCTATAAGTTTAGCCTGTCCCCGGTTTAAATGAGGATGAGAGCTGTAAAATCGCATCTTAATCAGCAGCAGCTCACACTGTGCTCCACACTGACACTCAGCGTTGGCTCCGTGAAACAGCAATTCACTAGTTTAAGAAATATTTCAAGACATTTTGTGTGTATTCAGTTATAACCGCAGTCTTATACTAGACTTATATCGATATATATCGTTTATAATCAGACAACCCACTGTGCTGTAGTTTAGTCCACTTACCTCTAGTTTTCGATATGAGTAAATGAGTACAAATTCTGGCAAGCTGCTCCTTTTATATGTTGTGAACCAAATAGTGACGTAATAAACGGAGAATGAAGGTTCTGATCGAAACACGTGAGTTCTGATATAAACGCAAAAAAAAAGCAGGTGTAATGTAAATTTATAATATAAATGTAATTTTCTGGGATTTTTGTTTTGTTTTGATATTAGTGTTATTATAAAGAGCCACCTCTTTCCCCCCATCCCCCATATTGATTAATATATGTATGTATGTATGTATGTATGTATGTATGACGTCATTATTAGGCTCTTGACCTGTATCTGCATGGTTTTATTCATTGTGCTGCAGCCACATGATTGACTGATTAGGTACAGTATTGTAATAAATAGTCATAAGGACAGGGGTTCTTAATAAACTGGTTGATGTGTGAACATTAGGTGGTCAGTGGTCTTAAAATGTATTGTGGGTGTATGGGTGAGTGTGAGACTCCCAGCCTGAGTTTTTTGTCCCAGTCCAGCCCTGGATGCCCTGGATAGTTTATATTTCTCAATTTCAAACAAGGCTGCATTTTTTTTCTATGTGACCCCTTTGAGAAGGTCCTGGCTGTAGCCAGGAGAACTGGGCGGGGCTGCATGTATCGCTCCGCCCATAACCGGTGTCATTGGTTAGTGGCAAATGACGTCGACGCCTCAGCATGTTCTCATTTTTGCAGCATGCATGTGGTGACTGGACGACCTACATCTTTTACAAGTTTCAGCAAAACTGATTTTCTGTACTTGTTTCTGTTTGCAGATACTTGGCATTGTCGCCCCTGATTATACTCACTGTTTCCCTTTTTTTTGCTATTTCCCTTTATTATTTGTTTGTCTTGTATTGTTTATTAGTCTCTTTAATTATCCCTCTATCTCTCTCCTTCTATTTTTGTTCTGTTCACATCTTATACTTAGGCATGCTCTCTTTCTCTTCTCTTTTTCTTGGTTTTCCATCATGGCCTATATATATATATATATATATATATATATATATATATATATATATATATATATATATATATATATATATATATATATATATATATATATATGGTGTCGTTTCCCCCTCTTACAGGTGCCTTTTTATCACTCCCGCCTTCCCCAAGTGCTACATCTACTTATCTGATTACCCAGAAGTTTCTGTCCCTGTTGTACCTCTTCTAACCCCTTCCTTTACTCAGTATTACCCCAACCTTTTCAGTTGTTTTTGACAATGCTGTCAATTACAACTATGCTCCATTCAAAGAGGCCTTGATCTACCTCACTGATGTAACAAAGAGATCTTCCTAATTTCATGTGCGTTTGATTATGATGAGCCTTGTCATGGATTAAGGGATAGCCTCAGCTGCGTGGGAATGCAACTTGCTCTGTTTAAGCAGACGTACTGTAACTATGGACTCCAACATTATGCAGTCACTACTATAAGAGTACAGGGTATAGGTATAAAGGTCATCTTGTTACCATTGAAAAACAACAACAACAATGCTATTTCATTTTGTTTACTCATATTTTTCACCATATTCATATACACAGGACTGTTTTATGGGGTAAAAAAAACATTTTCCTGAAAGCCAGGAAGTGCTTAATGACAAAACAGTAACAAAATGTAAACAAAGTGAGTCTCTCCACATGAAAATGACAGCAGGAAATAAATTTTCAACCTGTGTGGTATACCAGAGAAAAGCCTGTCACAACAACATCCTGCCACATTTTAAACTCTTATAAAACTCCCGTAAGCTGAGACCAACGATGCATCATATAATCCTCAATATCAAAAGCATTTATCAATCACATGACATACTGTGAAAAGAAAGGTTTGGTGGCAAGAACAAATGCAGCATTTACTCCTCGCGTGCCAGTTCTCTAACAACATTCACTAGTTCTGAAAGGCCAGTGACCCTGTGAATGTTGGTGGAAAAATCATCCGCTCGACAATTCAGACACAGTGATGTATACTGAAGCCACAAAGTAGTGCAGGATCTGCATCCAACCAAGCTTTCACAGCATGCTGCAAATACAGGATCTTCCAGGAGTCCTGCCAGTGTAAGAAATAAATATTACAGGTCTGAAAGCGCAATACAAGACACAACATATGAAGTCATAAAACGGAATGAAATTGTTTGTTTTTGTGGTTACTGAGATGATATTGTGTGTAAACCTTAAGCAATGTTTGATGACCATTTACCTGAAATATTTCAGAAACATTTTCCACCTTCATGTCCTCCTCTGTCAATGTGACTCTTCTGGTGGCACAAACGATGCATCCATTTCATCGCCTGCTGTTGGCTCCGTTAGCGTGTACTTGGTACCAAAGCTTTTTGTTCTCGAATTGCTATTGTTTTTTTTGTTTTACTCTGTTTTGCCTGTTTTTTGTATTTTGGTTTCATGTACATTGTACTGTACAGGCCAATCGCCTGACCCCTTGCCTGGTGCTTTGACTTTGATCTAGTCTCATATTTTGGAACCGTCTGCCTTAGTCATTAAACTGGTTAAACTGCAAATAGTGTGCTCTCCATTCTCCATGTTGAAACAGTTTTTCAAATTGGTGTTTAAGGAGACCAGAACCCCACAAACAGGATATACTTTCATTTCTTTCTAATTTAATTTTTCACCACCGTGCCCCTGCCAACTCAGTCAGAAACATTTTAGGGGAATATAGGAAAAATAAAAAGTTACAGTAACCTGGCTGCATAAGTGTGCAGACCCTTTTATAATTGGGGGTGTGGCTGTGTTCAGAAAGAACCAATCACATTCAATCTCTTCTAAGGTAATTATCATACAGCTTATCATATTTTAAGTAAATGTTATGCAATCCATGTGTATTATATTTATTAACCCATATATATATATATATATATATATATATATATATATATATATATATATATATATATATATATGGGTTAATAAATATAATACACATGGATTGCATAACATTTACTTAAAATATGATAAGCTGTAACAATAACAGGAAACCATGGGGGGAGGGGGGAGGCAATCTGTGAGGCAGACACACACAGTGTTGAATCACTTATAAGATGGAACATTACAACCGTATGATAGAGGGATAAAAGTTTAATTAATCTGACGTATATACAGTAGAAGCACATTAAACACTAATAAATACATGACTAAATACAATGCACTTGAAATGGAAAATACCACAGTTAACACTAAGACAAACAAAAATCTAAATCAACACCTCAAAAAAAGAAACCTGTTCTTTTAACTTCTACTAGTTTTCATTGGACATGTGTATTAGATAAGGCTTTAAGTGAGCTGCTCCAATAAAGTCTGTAGATTTAAATGTGAATAAGTGTTTATGGCTTTTTAAAGGTGATGCTTATGGCTACAGGAAGCCAGAAATGAGAACGGAAAAAAGTGGTCTGAGTTTTGTGGTTCTTTGCAGTTCTTACAGAGCACTTAAACACTACACACTTGAGGGGAGCGGTGAACTCTTTACTTCTCACAGCTTTTTTTTATTATATTTTTTTTTACTTCTAAAATTTTAAAGTACATGTAGAATAATCTTAGAGATTTAAGCTTGGTAGTTTTCATCCATTATTGCTAACCCACACAAGTTTATTGCTGCTAATAGTGTGAAAATTGTTTGTGTTTGGTTTATAAAGTGTTTTTGGTTGTTTACGTTACATTTCCTAATTTTAAAATGATCTGCGAGGTTTGCGGACATGAAGCTAGTACGATCGAGGCACATGTCCTCTCTAAACCTGAAGATGAAGGAAGCATTCCGTGAGAGAATACCAATGGACTCATGCAGATGTGAGTTTTTGTTTTGTTTTATTTTGTTATAATTTATTTTTAATCTCAGTGTTATACTAAAGCTATGAATCTTTTTTTTTTTTGTTTTCTTCAGGCACGTGCCACTGCAGCAGATGTTGAGAGGACCCTCACACTTTCTGCAGACCCTCGACTGTGTTACGAAACACAGACGGAGGGAGGCAGGATGCATGCGCAGGGAAACAGTCAGTTTATTAGGGACATTCAAAACAAAAGGAACAGGGAGAAACTAAACACAAAAGCACGGTATGCAGTAATCCACAAACTGGCCAGGCAGTAATCCACAAAATTGCAAGGCAGTAATCCACAAAATGACACGACAGTAATCCAAAGTCCAGGGAAAGTGTGGTGAACAAAAACGCACTTAACTGTATTCATTGATAATACTCCGAAAGGTAGCGGAAACAGAACGGGGTATAAATACACACACAAACAAGAGACACCTGTAACTCATAATGACAATGAATGAACATGGGCAGAGACATGACGTAAACCAAGAAACAAAGAACCAATGAACATAAAGGAGGCGGAGACATGACATAAACCAAAATACAAGCACATGGAAATACATAGTAACTCACACTCATTCACTCACTCACTCACTAACTGTTTAGCAGGCTAAAATCAGAAGAGGTACCGGTGCTTTGGCGTTAATGACACGGTGTGTCCATAAAATAATTAAAACAATGCTTTTTTTCCCCTCTTTTTTCTGTTTAAAATCAAAGTCTGCAGTGGGTCAGAGCTGGTCATTCAGGTCTAGATGATTAGTCTCGAGGGTCATGTCGTTTGTGAGGGAATCCTACCTACATTCCTGACTGGGCCTGCAACAATGTACTACATGTTCAACTTACAGTACCAGGAGGAGGACTCTTGTATTCAAGGCCACCTTGTTCCTTAAATCTGACTTTCTTTTTGTTCTTTGCATGCCTCATTTCCCTACTCTAAAAGCCACCAACTAATTGCTGTTGTATACTGCTGTGTTTCCAGGCGTGTCAGTGGGATAAACCCAGAGCAGGGTTCGAAGACTAGCCGGGGCAAGGTGGTCTCAAAGAAGACCAAGGTATAATCATCAACAAGAAATCTCTCACAGTTAACCCTCATGTCTCCAGTCTCCTGAAGAAGCTCATGGACTTTCAGTGGGACTTCATTTAGGCCAGCAAGTTTTTACACGCTCACACTAATGCAGTCTCTGGTAGTATGTGTGCAGACACAAATTTCTAAAGGATTTTGGACATATGAGAATTTGTTTAGTCCTCTAGCTTCCTGTAGCTTGAAGCATCACATTTAAAACACTGGTCTCTACCAAAATCACATCCTCTAGGTCAGGAACTAAAAGTACCATTAAACTAAAGCTGTGTTTGGGGTTTGTACAGTTAATAGAGTCTTATAGTAATAGAAGAAACGCATGCATACAGGTGCATCTCAATACATTAGAATGTCGTGGAAAAGTTCATTTATTTCAGTAATTCAACTCAAACTCGTGTATTAAATAAATTCAGTGCACACAGACTGAAGTAGTTTAAGTCTTTGGTGCTTTTAATTGTGATGATTTTGGTTTACATTTAACAAAAACCCACCAATTCACTATCTCAACAAATTAGAATATGGTGACATGCCAATCAGCTAATCAACTCAAAACACCTACAAAGATTTCCTGAGCCTTCAAAATGGTCTCTCAGTTTGGTTCACTAGGCTACACAATCATGGGGAAGACTGCTGATCTGACAGTTGTCCAGTAGACAATCACTCACACCCTTCACAAGGAGGGTAAGCCACAAACATTCATGCCAAAGAAGCTGGCTGTTCACAGAGTGCTGTATCCAAGCATGTTAACAGAAAGTTGAATGGAAGGAAAAAGTGTGGAAGAAAAAGATGCACAACCAACCGAGAGAACCGCAGCCTTATGAGGATTGTCAAGCAAAATCGATTCAAGAATTTGAGTGAACTTCACAAGGAATGGACTGAGGCTGGGGTCAAGGCATCAAGAGCCACCACACACAGACGTGCCAAGGAATTTGGCTACAGTTGTCGTATTCCTCTTGTTAAGCCACTCCTGAACCACAGACAACGTCAGAGGCGTCTTACCTGGGCTAAGGAGAAGAAGAACTGGACTGTTGCCCAGTGGTCCAAAGTCCTCTTTTCAGATGAGAGCAAGTTTTGTATTTCATTTGGAAACCAAGGTCCTAGATTCTGGAGGAAGGGTGGAGAAGCTCATAGCCCAAGTTGCTTGAAGTCCAGTGTTAAGTTTCCACAGTCTGTGATGATTTGGGGTGCAATGTCATCTGCTGGTGTTGGTCCATTGTGTTTTTTGAAAACCAAAGTCACTGCACCCGTTTACCAAAAAATTTTGGAGCACTTCATGCTTCCTTCTGCTGACCAGCTTATTGAAGATGCTGATTTCATTTTCCAGCAGGATTTGGCACCTGCCCACTCTGCCAAAAGCACCAAAAGTTGGTTAAATGACCATGGTGTTGGTATGCTTGACTGGCCAGCAAACTCACCACACCTGAACCCCATAGAGAATCTATGGGGTATTGTCAAGAGGAAAATGAGAAACAAGAGACCAAAAAATGCAGATGAGCTGAAGGCCACTGTCAAAGAAACCTGGCCTTCCATACCACCTCAGCAGTGCCACAAACTGATCACCTCCATGCCACACCAAATTGAGGCAGTAATTAAAGCAAAAGGAGCCCCTACCAAGTATTGAGTACATGTACAGTAAATGAACATACTTTCCAGAAGGCCAACAATTCACTAAAAATGTTTTTTTTATTGGTCTTATGAAGTATTCTAATTTGTTGAGATAGTGAATTGGTGGGTTTTTGTTAAATGTGAGCCAAAATCATCACAATTAAAAGAACCAAAGACTTAAACTACTTCAGTCTGTGTGCATCGAATTTATTTAATACACGAGTTTCACAATTTGAGTTGAATTACTGAAATAAATGAACTTTTCCACGACATTCTAATTTATTGAGATGCACCTGTATATATATATATATATATTTTTTTTTTTTTACAGTGCGCTGACATTACATAAGAGCTGACATTTTTTCAGACAGACTAGTTTGTGTATTTCTTTATTTTATAAACAGAATACACATCTCAGCCACAAAGCAGTTTGGTTCTCTCACAATAAAGCTTTTGGTTATAATAAAAAAATAAAGCATTTCATGGACAGGTTGCAATTTTGAGCACAAAAATGTTTTTAAAAAATCTATAGACCTGAGTAATATTTAGTTTATTACTGGACTTCTTAATTGATTTGCAAAAAGCAAACAAACAAACAAACAAAAAAAAACATTTGTGATAGGTTCTGTCCATAAACGTTTATATCATCATCATCATCATCATCATCATCATCATCATCATCATCATCACACAGTCTCCCAATAAAACATTGAGACACGTGACTGATATGTTATGCTTGAAATATTGACTTGGACATGATATACAGTATATACCACAGTTAACTCTAAAGCAAACAAACAAACATCTAAATCACATGCTAAAGAAGTAACTTTTTGCGTTATAGTAGTTAAGGCTTTAAGCGAGCTGCTCCATCAGGGGGGATTTCAGTAGAAGAGGATGGAGGAGAGCAGAGGGACGATCATGAGGAGGAAACTCAGCGTGAAGCTCTCAGCACCGTTACACAGGTTCCCCTCACAGCACTGCACATTTGTTACGCCGATTCCTGGCGTGCTTGTTGATCCAGAAGCAGCACAGAAGCTCTTGGATACGCATCCTTTCATAGAGATGGTATTGCTCCCTTGTTGAACTGAGAGAGAGAGAGAGAGAGAGAGAGAGAGAGAGAGAGAGAGAGAGAGAGTGTTTAGGAAAAAAAGGAATAAAGAAGAACAATCATCAAAATTCCCAGTGTGGTCAAACTTCCTAAAAAAATATCTGTTAAGAGCAGTATATATGTTTATTCTGAATAATGTATTCATTTTTCAATTGCATCCATAACAGAGATGAACATGTTCACCTGATGCAGTGATGCAGCGATCTTCATCTCCTTCACAGCTCACTGTTCCTGAGCAGTCGTTAGCATCACAGGTGTAACACATTCCCCCATTGGGAGCCTGCTTCGGAAGAGCTGAACAGAGAAATAAAATCAAACAAACAGCTGATTGCGTCTCATATCTCACCAAGAATTACTGCAGTAATATCTAATACTATACTTTGAAGATAAAATATAAGCTACTGTAATTAAAAAATGTAAACATGCATTATCCTCCATCACGCATCCAACACACCAATAAAGAGGATCTGCCAAAGATTAAATAAGTTTTTACTATGAGATAAAAGAGATATCTAGAATTTTAATGAAATGGAAAATAGAAACAGAGAGCTGAACCGTGTGTTGTTTTACCTGGCAGTGTTTCAGTGTTGCAGAGCTCAGTTTTGCAGCATTTGGCATTGTTGACTATTTTCATCATTCCCAGGTTCAGGCTCCCGGTTATACACGTCTCTGCCGTGCCGCAAGTCTTCATATTAACATCTGACAACTTTGTACCACCTATAGAACATTCCACATATCAGTGTGAACACGCGTTCTACGCTAATATAAGAGGTACTGAACTTGAGCTTGAAAAAGGAAGATGGTGTATTGTGTAATCCTGCAGTAGGTAAGCATTTGATATGGTTGATAATGAACACCCACTGAACAAACTGCTGATCTCCTGAGATTTTAATGCACGGTAGTGATTTAAAAGAGAAAACAAACTAAAAAAACATCCAGTGAGTGGCAGTTCTGTGGCAGAAACGTCTTCTTGCTGAAAGAGGTAAGAGGTGAACGGCCAGACTGGTCCGAGCTGACAGGAAGGCTACAGTAACTCAAATAACCTGAGGCTACAGAGGGCACAAGCTCACCCAAACTGCACAGATGAAGATTGGAAAGAGGCAAGGTGACATTCTTCTACTGTTGTAACTGCTTCAAGGTTTGGCATGGTTTCATTTCTTTATTTTTGAATTCATCTTTGTTTTACAGTATTTCTTTACATGTGCCTGAGACTTTTGTACAGGTTTATATATTGATTATTATACTGTGTATGTAAATATCCATAATTGGAGTTAAATTAATTTTAAAAAATCGATTAGGATGCATAGTTTATATCTCTTATTTCATCCAAAACTTTTTTTCTATCTATAAGACTATAAGTCCACTAGCGCAGTGGGGAAATAACGGTGTAGTGCGACACAACGCCACACCCTTCCATGGTGGAAAAAGTAGCTTGCTACAGGAAAACTTACATTATTACAGCGATTACAAGTTTAACTTCACTGAGGAATGACACTTTTTAATGGTTTATAGTTATATTTAATTTTGTGAAACAGCTGTAAAGATGTAAAGACATGGGGGAGTCTTCAGCACAGGGGAGGTTACACTTTCTGTTTCTCAGAAACACGACAAGCTTTTTTTTTGTCTTATTCACTTCAACAGAAACAGAAAAAACACACTTCAGGACATGCTGTTATAGAAAAATAATCAACCGCCTTATTCCTTACTAAGTATCTATAAATTAATTTTATTTATTCATAAGGAACTGAAGTAATAATTTATTTTACTTACTCATGTACACAGAAGTGGTCGCAGTGAGACACTGATCTGCACAGGTCACCTGTTCGTTGGTGCATGCTCCAGATAATTGTGGAACGCACTGGTGACAAGTCAGTGACAGTGCTGAAGAAAAACAAGAATGAAAAAGAAAAACAGTTACCTGATGAAAAAAATAAGACAAATTTACTGAAATGAGCTCCATGTGAGCTTCATTACCTTTGGAGAAAAGCATGCAGATGAGCAGCAGTGTGACTTGAGACTTCATTGTTGGTGTTTCTGTAGAAGTTGAGGTGTGAAGGTGAAGCAGATGGGATTAAAATGTGAGTAAGATCTGAGAGGAAGCCTGGTTTTGTGGTCATGTGCAATGGGGTGTGTGTATGGAGGGAGGGATTTATTTCAAATATAAATATAGCTTAAGTTTCGTTACTTGAAAAGGGATGTGGCTGAACTGTTTGTTTATGCCAGTGTATCATACATGTTTTGGAACTGTCTGCCTTGGTCATTAAACTGGTTAAACTGCAAATGTATCTTCCTCAGCCTCTCTGCTGTGAGAGTAGTGTGTTCTCCATTCTCCATGTTAAAATAGTTTTTCAAATTGGTGTACAGGGAGACCAGAAGCCCACAAAAATATGCACTTTCATTACATAATTCTTTCTTTCTATTTTTCAGCACCTTGCCAACTCAGAAATATTTTAGGGGGAAATAGGAAAAATAAAAAGTTACAATAACCTGGTTGCATAAGTGTGCACCCCCTTTTATAATTGGGGGTGTGGCTGTGCTCAGAAAGAACCAATCACATTCAATCTCTTCTAAGTTAATTATCATACAGCTTATCATATTTTAAGTAAATGTTATGCAATCCACGTGTATTATATTTATTAACCACAAAATATATATTTTTTACAGTGCAGTACACACAATTCTTCACACACACACACACACACACACACACACACACACACACACACACACACACACACATATATATATACACCCTGAGCACAAAAAATATTTTAAAGAAATATATATATATATATATTTTAATCTATAGACCTGAGTAATATTCAGTTTATTACTGGACTTTTTAATTGATTTTCCTTCAAAATAATGAAAATGAAACAAAGTCACTATTTGGTGTGACAAAAAAATAAAAATGAAAATAGTAGTCTCCGGTACAATGTGTGCAGTTTTATAAGGAAATGAGCTGGTAGGTTTTATTGAGCATCTTGCAGAACCAGACACAGTTCTTCTGGACACTTTGACTTTCGCACTCGCTTCTTATTTCTGCAGCGAAACCCAGCAGCCTTCATTGTGTTTACTGTCTGAAACGTGTCTCTTACGTAATACGCTGCTTTCTTTAATGACATACAAACATTTTTCTGTAACATTTAATATTGTGCTAGAAAGCTAATGTTTGGGAATCTAAAATGTTTTTTTGTACCGACTTGATCGTGTAAATGTCGTAAAATAAAATAAAAATCTACAACAAAGTACCAAAAAAAAAAAAAAAATAGGGGGCCTAAAACTTTTGCATAATACTGTAATATATTTTTCCCTGATAGGTTCTGATCATAAACATTTACATCATCATCATCATCAACACCATCATCATCACACAGTCTCCGAATAGAACATAGAACTGATACGTTATGCTTGAAATTTTGAACAGGACATAAAGTCTTTAAGTGATAAGGCTTTAAGTGAGTTGCTCCATCAGTGGAGGAAGCTCTAAGCACCATTACACAGATTTCCCTCACAACACTTCACATTTGACATACCGATTCCTGACGTGCTTGTTGATCCAGAAGAAGTGCAGAGGCTCTTGGATATACATCCTTTCATAGACATGGTGAGAGAGAGAGAGAGAGAGAATTTAGAAATAAAGGAATAAAGAGCAAAAATCATGAAAATGCACCTGATGCACACCACTAGTCTTAACCAGATGCCCTGTGTAGAGCAGTATATATGTTCATTCTGAATAATGTAACATGTGAACATGTTCACCTGATGCAGTGATACAACGATCTTCACTTCCTACACAGCTCATGGTTCCTGAGCAGTCGTTGGCATCACAGGTGTAACACATTCCCCCATTGGGAGCCTGATTCAGAAGAGCTGAACAGAGAAATAAAATCAAACAAACAGCTCATTGTGTCTCATATCTCACCAAGAATTACTGCAATAACATCTAATACTATACTTTGAAGATAAAATATAATCTACTGTAATTAGATTACAAAATTTAAACATGCATTATCCTCCATCACGCATCCAACGCGCCAATAAAGAGGATCTGCCAAAGATTAAATAACAAATTAAGTTGTTTTTTTTTTTTTTTTTTACGGGAAATAAAAGAGATATCTAGAATTTTAATGAAATGGAAAATAAAAACAGAGCTGAACCGCTTTCAGAGGGTGTTGTTTTACCTGGAAGCGTTTCACCGTTGCAGAGCTCAGTTTTGCAGCATTTGTTATTGTTGACTATTTTCATCGTTCCCAGGTTCATGCTCTCGTTCACACACGTCTCTGCCGTGCCGCGAGTCTTCGTATTAGCATCTGACAACTTTTTACCACCTATAGAACATTCCACATATCAGTGTGAACACGCGTTCTACGATAATACATAAGAAGTACTGAACTTGTGCAACTGAGCTTTTGCAATAGTTGGCACAGCGTGACTGATTTAAAAACAATGCTGAACTGTTGAATGTTGAACCGAGCGAGAAAGAAAAAAAAAAAAAACAGTAGTGATATAAAAGAAAAAAAAGAAAAAAATCTAGTGAGCGACAGTTCTGTGGCAGAAATGTCTTTTTGCTGAAAGAGGTCAGAGGTGAACGGCCAGGCTGGTTCGAACTGACGGGAAGGCTACGGTAAATCAAATAAGCACTCTTTACAACCGTGTTGAGCAGAAAAGCAACTCAGAATGCGCAACATGTTGAACCTTGAGGTGAATATGCTACAACAGAGCAGGAGTTTCACTCCTGTCAACCAAGAACAGGACCCTGAGGCTACAGAGGGCACAAGCTCACCCAAACTGCACAGATGAAGATTGGAAAAAGACAAGGTGACATTCTTCTACTGTTATTTTGAGTTATCTGACTGTATCCTTCCTGTCAGAAAGGTTTAATTTAATTGTTTTTTAAGGCAACTTTTACAGTATTTCTTTACATGTGCCTGAGACATTTGTACAGTTTTATATATTGATTATTATACTTTGCATGTAAATATCAATATATTTATAAATATAGTAAACTAATCAATTAGGATGCATAGTTTGTATTTTTGTTTCATACAAAACTGTGCGAAAAGATGGATCTCAGCATCATATAGCCGCTGTCGGAAAGGGGGTCAAATATGCAGAAGATTCTGGAAAACCAAATAATGTGCAGGACCTGGAAGATTTTTCTGAAGAACAGTGGGCGGTTTAGGACTGCTCAGGACAAACAAGGGACTCATGAACAACTATCACAAAACAGTCGTTGATCATCCAGGTAACAACACACAGTATTAAAAATGAATGTAAATCTACACTGGCGTTTTCAAACACTTTCCAAAAAGTGCTCGTCCACACTGAAACGTCTGAAAACGTTCACATCCCTACACCGCGCATGCGTAAAAACTTAAGACGCTTTGGTAATCTGAAGGTTGTTCAAAGCGACGTTAATCCTTAACAAAGCTTTCAGACTTGATAGCAGGCACAACAACTGCAGTACAACATCGTCCACCATCTTGTGTGTTTTGAGTTGAGTGGGTCACATGACGAAAAATACTTCATTGTTCTTGAATATCTCCGTTTTCTCAGTCAACACCAATGCGAAAATGTAGTGCTGCATAAGTAACAAGTTTTAATCATGTTAAATAATCGTACCTGTACATAATGTGTTATAACGGAAAACGTTTCTGTTTAACTGGTTTCTTTGCCTACAACTGCAACAATATAAGCATGCAGTCTGTATAGGCTGTTACATATTGAATGCGTATTGCAATAACTTTATATACTGAAGATATTTCTGCACCAGAAATGATTAAAAGTTCTATTAGTTTAGAGATATACTGTAACTTAAGAAAAGGACGTGTTTTATTTATTTATTTATTTATTTATTTATTTATTTATTTATTTTTCCAATTAATGCCAGAGGTTTGCGTAATCTTTTGAAAAGGAAATCTTTATTT
Source organism: Cranoglanis bouderius (assembly GCA_023630585.1). NCBI lineage: Eukaryota > Metazoa > Chordata > Actinopteri > Siluriformes > Cranoglanididae > Cranoglanis > Cranoglanis bouderius. Next base: position 2,079,232 of record CM042570.1, read on the forward strand.
TTAGGGAAGAAGATGAAAAGTTCTGGAAGAGTCAGTGGGGAAGTGACATATGGCTTTCACATCGGAGGAACAAAGGTTTTCTTGTTAATTTTACTTAAAATTACCTGAAGTTGAATTTACTTAAAAAGTGTGAAGCAAAAACGGTGTATATATATTTTTTAAGTAAATCCAACACATCGTTTTTTTCAGTGTAGGTCAGCAGGGGTCGTTGAAAAGGAAATTTCAGGTCCTTAGCCATGAAACTGATAGTGTGGGAAGAACTGTAATGTTAGATGTTAACATTGATCACACTCATTACACTCTTGTGAATTCATATGCCATCAGTAATAGACAACTAATTTATACGGCATTTTTTGTTGTTTTTATTGTATTATTATTATTATTATTATTATTTACAAATAATGGAACTTAATTTTAAATAAATAAAAAATCGATTTCCCACGGCCAAAATACTCTGGGGAGGTGATTTCAATACTGTATTTAACAAGGACTTCACTTAATGGCCATCAAGAAGTAATGAAACTCCTTGTGAAATTAAAACTCGTGTAATGATGGACTTGTTAATAAGTTTTACAGGATCTTTAGAGAGAAATTAGCTCCCTTTTTGCTGGCCGAATACAACGAATCTATTGAAAAAGGGGAATTCTCCACCTCTCTTAAACAAGGTGTCATCACATTCATTCCGAAGACATATTCCTCATTTGGAAAATGGGAGACCTATCAGTTTATTAAATAACGGTGGCAAGTTGTTATTTACCTATTTTTTTTGCCAAAAGACAAGAAAGAAAAAAGGTTTAAACAATATTATCGAAAAAAAAACAAAAAGTATTAATAAATGTCATCTGACTCACTTCGATACACCACGCTACACACCTTCACAACTTCTGCAGTCCTCCAGCAATGAGGTAGCTAATGACACTCATCTGGATGCTTTTACTCAAATGTAAGGGATCTCACATATTTCACGTGAGTGAGAGAGAGAGAGAGAGAGAGAGAGAGCTATAATTAAATAATAAAAATAATTATTATTTTCATTTCTGTGACATATGAGACAATGGCATCTATATTGTGTTATTAATGTCCCCCCTTTTTAGCTTATACTTGGCTACGCTGTCTGACTGACGACTACATAGGGCCCTTAGACAGCGTGGATGGTACAAATTACTGCATCAGGTGAATAATTTAAATGTTAAACATAGGGGACGGTTTCTGGAATTAAACTGAGCTGTTTTTATGACCCTGAAGTTAGACGAGGAAGGCGTGTGCATTTCCTTGCCGAGGACTGAAAACAGGTGAATCATCCAATCTGATCTTATGCTAATTGGCTCGTTTAGCCAGCTGTGTGTGAATTAAAACAGTTTTAAGGTACCATTTATTCAGATCGAGTACAAGTAGTAGTAGTTTTCTGGTACTTGTTAATACTGATACCAAAATGAGTAAGCTTCTTATTATCAGTGACATCCTGGAACATTTTATTTAGCTCCGTTTATGTTTATTGCTGCTGTGTTCCACTAGCCATGAAGTCCTGTTGAGTTTTATGTCTGGTGTTTGAACAGTACGTTTAACAGACAGAACGAGGACGGCTGACCTGAGTGCACAGAAGCAGTATCAGGAAGTGTGGTCATCCAAAAATGAGGGCAAGGTGCTGTGCATTTCACCTCTGGTGTGCAGACCCTGCTGAAAGAAGCAAGCTACTCAGTGCTCAGTGTTCTTCCTTACACGTCACAGTTACTCTGTACGCTCACGTCACAGCTCCATGCTTGCGAATACTTCTGTTTGCATGCAATTCACTGCACCACATTGACTGACCACACTGACTGATACTGATCCGTACACTCAGGTCAGCCTGCCTCACGCCCTCTCTATTAAAGATGTGGAACCGATACCTGATACGAGTATTGGTGTTGGTGCAGCCCTATTTAATTCAAGAATCAGAAACTAATGACACTTAAATTAGGATACCAAGTGGTTTGATCTCTTTCAGACTAAGAAAAATGGTTAAGAGCAGCTCTCTCTCTCTCTCTCTCTCTCTCTCTCTCTGTGTCTCAGCTATATGACAGCAAGACGTTTACTTTCAGAGGATGTGCATCCAAGTCGGACTGTGAGAATGATGGATCATGGGAAACCGATTTGTTTGACATAGAAAATGTGAAGTGCTCTCAGGGGAATCTGTGTAACGCTGCTGAGAGCTTCACACTGAGTTTCCTCCACATGCTCGTCCCTTTGCTCTCCTCCATTCTTTTCTTCTGAACTCACCGCTGATGGAGCAGCTCATTACCAAATGTCTGTCTTTCCTTCCAAGAAATATTGTCATCAGGTATTTAAATACAAAAATAATAATAATAATAATAATAATTCCATTACCCTTCGCTCTTCTTGACTATTACTGACTTAAAGTAGTAGGCACAATAATACACTCAGCATAACAATTTATGTCATGCAGTGTCAGTGCAACTTTTCTGTTGATGCCGTGTGTCAGTAAACAATAAGAAGATGGATATTAGTGAGGCTACAACCAAGATAGCTAAGCCAGGTGGAAACTACTAGGCTCCATACTCTAGATGTGAACATCTACGGTACCATCAAAACATCCCAGTTGTCCATGAACCCCTCAGGTCTGCATCTTTACCTAAGAGAAAAGCTATTTAACAAAATGCCAGCTTAACACATAGGTTTTCCACCCAGACATAAAGATTGAGACTGTCTGATTCCCAAACACTAACATTAAGCCCCCCACGTTGTGGTCATCTTGGTTCTAATAAAGAACCTGCACATTTTGATTGGATCATAAGAGACCAAAAGGTCACACAGGTACTGCAGGGCGAGACCATTCAGAGGTTTATAGTGCTTTATTTATAAAATATTACTATCAGTACAGACTTCTACTTGGTGCCAATACAATATGGATCAGATAGGGGTGGTGATAGGATCAAACTTCTTGGTTCTAGTGAGGACTAATTGAAATAACTGAAGCCTGTTCATCCACCCAATCTAGACTAATCTGGCATTTTTAGTGATATTACTGAGGAGGCTTTCTGAGTAATTTTATATACCCGATCTTGGGGACAACAATCACATTATTTATTTATTTATGACTGCAGGTGATATGTCTGCCTGAAGTCCTAGTAGACGTAGAAGAAATTCTGTCTTGTTGGAATTCAGAAGGAGGAAGGTACTCATCATCTGGTTTGGCTGAAACGTACAGCTGTGTCATCACCAAAGCAGTGGAGGCTAATACCGCGTTATGTAGCATATATAGGGAAAATACAAATACAGTCACTATTTACATTTACAAACTGATAAGATCTAAACCATAACGAGCCGTTCCATTAAATTAGTGGTCATGAAAACAGATGCTAGTCAGGCAAGGGTCACCTCTGGTGGACAAGTTGTGCAATTACATGGGCTGGTGTTCCAGCTGGGGAGGTCTGATCTCTTATCCAGGTCAGGTTTTCAGTGGATCTGGATGTTTAGAAGTCAGAATTTTTGAGGAGGTGGAAGAAAGCCAGCGTAGCTTCAGGAAACCCAGAGAGACAAAAGAGAGGAACATGCAGAACTCCAAAAAGATAGTATCTGGTCCTCAGGATCAAACCTCAGACTCTGCAGGAGACAGGGGTACAACCTGCTGCACCACCGTCCTACCCCCAAACACAAACAGTTAGAAATTCATATTCCTAGCAGTGGTCAAAGTTTAATGAGAAGTAAAAATGCTCTAAAATATAATATCTTCACAACTGTTCTGCATGTAAGTATGAAGTAAGTATTTATTTATTCATTTTTAACTCAAGCCAAAAACAACTTACATGAAATTGTATCAACAATTACAGAACAACAAAAATAAATGAAAATAACTTACAGGACTTAATGCATGTGCTGCTAACGTCTTGGTGACAGATACCACAGCACACCTTCAGAGGTCTTGTGGAGTCCATGCCTCGACTGGTATATATGTACAGGTGCATCTCAATAAATTAGAATGTCGTGGAAAAGTTCATTTATTTCAGTAATTCAACTCAAATTGTGAAACTCATGTATTAAATAAATTCAATGCACACAGACTGAAGTAGTTTAAGTCTTTGGTTCTTTTAATTGTGATGATTTTGGCTCACATTTAACAAAAACCCACCAATTCACTATCTCAACAAATTAGAATACTTCATAAGACCAATAAAAAAAACATTTTTAGTGAATTGTTGGCCTTCTGGAAAGTATGTTCATTTACTGTACATGTACTCAATACTTGGTAGGGGCTCCTTTTGCTTTAATTACTGCCTCAATTCGGCGTGGCATGGAGGTGATCAGTTTGTGGCACTGCTGAGGTGGTATGGAAGCCCAGGTTTCTTTGACAGTGGCCTTTAGCTCATCTGCATTTTTTGGTCTCTTGTTTCTCATTTTCCTCTTGACAATACCCCATAGATTCTCTATGGGGTTCAGGTGTGGTGAGTTTGCTGGCCAGTCAAGCACACCAACACCATGGTCATTTAACCAACCTTTGGTGCTTTTGGCAGTGTGGGCAGGTGCCAAATCCTGCTGGAAAATGAAATCAGCATCTTCAGCAGAAGGAAGCATGAAGTGCTCCAAAATTTCTTGGTAAACGGGTGCAGTGACTTTGGTTTTCAAAAAACACAATGGACCAACACCAGCAGATGACATTGCACCCCAAATCGTCACAGACTGTGGAAACTTAACACTGGACTTCAAGCAACTTGGGCTATGAGCTTCTCCACCCTTCCTCCAGACTCTAGGACCTTGGTTTCCAAATGAAATACAAAACTTGCTCTCATCTGAAAAGAGGACTTTGGACCACTGGGCAACAGTCCAGTTCTTCTTCTCCTTAGCCCAGGTAAGATGCCTCTGACGTTGTCTGTGGTTCAGGAGTGGCTTAACAAGAGGAATACGACAACTGTAGCCAAATTCCTTGACACGTCTGTGTGTGGTGGCTCTTGATGCCTTGACCCCAGCCTCAGTCCATTCCTTGTGAAGTTCACTCAAATTCTTGAATCGATTTTGCTCGACAATCCTCATAAGGCTGCGGTTCTCTCGGTTGGTTGTGCATCTTTTTCTTCCACACGTTTTCCTTACACTCAACTTTCTGTTAACATGCTTGGATACAGCACTCTGTGAACAGCCAGCTTCTTTGGCAATGAATGTTTGTGGCTTACCTAGTGAACCAAACTGAGAGACCATTTTGAAGGCTCAGGAAACCTTTGCAGGTGTTTTGAGTTGATTAGCTGATTGGCATGTCACCATATTCTAATTTGTTGAGATAGTGAATTGGTGGGTTTTTGTTAAATGTGAGCCAAAATCATCACAATTAAAAGAACCAAAGACTTAAACTACTTCAGTCTGTGTGCATTGAATTTATTTAATACACGAGTTTCACAATTTGAGTTGAATTACTGAAATAAATGAACTTTTCCACAACATTCTAATTTATTGAGATGCACCTGTATATATGTATATATTTATAATTTCATGTTAATTTATCAGAATTTAATCATAACTTCATGTTGACGCGCCAACACGTTATGTTTTTTAGATCATAATTTTAAGTTGATTAATCATAATTTCATGCTAATATATAACATCGATAAGTTGATTTATGATAGAAGAGCAAAAAAAAAAAAAGTTTAAGAAGCAAAAACACAAACTGTGCATAAAGATGTGTTTGGGAAACATGGAGATTGTTCCCTAATCTTTAGGACGGTCCACTACATAAGTGTTTAAACATCTCAGATCTTTTTCTTATTGCTTGTTATCCGTTTTAGTTTACTGACGCTCTACACTTGAAGGTAGAAACATTTTAACATGTTTTTTTAGGATTCTATCTCTTTAAGACAGAATTCTAGCAGAGGATGTTATTATTTTCTTACCTTCTGTGGATTCAAGCAATGGGGGATTGAACTGCTGGTAAGGGTAGAAACAATTAAGGCAAAAGTCCTTGGGGAGGAGAAGATCCTGTCTGAGACTATCTGAGCGTTATGAAGGAGTTGTTTTCTGTATTTCTTCTTTGTGTTGGCTTTAAGGCCTAAGCGTATTGTATTATGAAATGTTTTGCGGGACAAAGTGTTTCAATAAGGTTTTCTTGGTTCTTTGTGTTTCTCAGCCAGGTGTATGGTGTGTGTGTGTGTGTGTGTGTGTGTGTGTGTGTAGACTTATGAAGGCTGATGTAAGTTCATGTGTCCACTTAAAAGTATCTAAGGTGTTAGTGGTCATTAAGGGGTAATGATGACAAATGATTTGCAAAATCAGTTGTTTCCAAATGGGAATAAGAAATATCATTTACATGATTTTTACAGTATTGAGATTTACATAGTTAATTTAAGTAAAATAAAGAAAGGCTAGTTACATTCACTTACATTTTTATAATAATAATAGTAATAATAATAATAATAATAATAATAATAATAATAATAATAATAATAATAATAATAATAATAATCCTTAGTGCCATATAAACCTTACTTTAAAATATGCTTAGTTAAATTTACAAAGACTTAAAATGTGGAAATTGTATTCACACTTTTCTTGAGAAAATCTTACTCCAGAATTTTTTTTTTTTTTCAGTGCACTGAGTAGACCAGGGGCAGGTAAAGAGCCATAATTTGAGTTATTTATTATTTATTTGAGTTACTGTAGCCATCTTGTCAGCATGAACCAGTCTGACCATTCACCTGTGGCCTCTCTCATCAATGAGGATTTTCCACCTCACTATTTTTTATGCCATTCTGTGTTCCCCATTAGTGTTCATAATAAAGTGGCCAGCGAGTGTAATTTTCTTACTATTTACTGAGTAAATATGAACAGTAGATTGGTCAATCAAGGAAGTTTGCGCTAAACATTCTAAAGCAGAAAAGCTGCCCACACATTTGGCTAGCAGACATTTTCTTCTTTTTTCAAAAACAAAAAAATTATAATTACAGGGAGCCAACGCGGTGCAGATAAACAGGGTTAATACAGTCAGAATTTATCATTCTTGTACAAACTAACTGGACAAACTGAATCTTGTTTACGCACCTACTGACATAGTCCTACTCATAATTATCTACATAAGTGGTTATAAATGTCTGTGAATTCCGTTTTTTAACATTAATGTTATGCTACATGGCAGAAGTAAGATCAGGCACATATACACACAAGGGTGTTTGTTCCTTTATTATATAAATTTAATGAATATGCACATCACGAGGCATATCACAATAAAGCACTTAGCAATAATTAATTAATAAAAAATGAAAGCTTTTGGTAGGCAGGTTAATATTTTGACAGGAAAAAAATAATCTAGAGACCTGAGTTAGAAATATTCCATTTCATTCTCACTCCATTTTTTTTTGGATATACAGTAAATATTTTTCTATTTCCATTTCTAGTTTTGACAAGTGTATTTGCATTTCATGTTGAAGCTTTAAAGGAGCTTCAGCAGCTCTGAGCTCACTGGAAGAGGATGGAGGAGAGCAGAGGGACGATCATGAGGAGGAAACTCAGTGTGAAGCTCTCAGCGCCGTTACACAGGTTCCCCTCGCAACACTGCACCTTTGTTACGCCGATTCCTGGGGCAAGTGATGAGCCAGACGCAGCACAGAGGCTGTTGGACACGCATCCTTTCATAGAGATGGTATTGCTCCCTTGTTGAACTGAGAGAGAGAGAGAGAGAGAGAGAGAGAGAGAGAGAGAGAGAGAGAGAGAGAGAGAGAGAGAGAGAGGGTTAAATTACAAACCTTGTGTTTTCAATTACAAACAAAAATTCACATTCCCACATGTAATTCTCAGTAATTACAATGTTCATGCTCCATTATGAAAGACTCCTGTGCTGAAGCATTCTGTACTTTATGGAAGGAGTCTCCAGTGTCAGCACTTTAACAGTCGGAAATAAAGCTTTTCTGGGAAAATCCTCAGGACAGAGGAATTTACACTTTGCTTTGTTGGCAAGTTGCTGTGGAGGAATAAAACACTCCAATGTGTGCTGTTACAGAATAACATTGAACTTCAAAGTGGTAACCTTGTAGTAACCTATCTGTGTATTTACTGTATATAAAACCGTGGTGGCTGGTGGCTTTTAAAATAGTGGAAGTGGTTTGTGTTATTGAAGTATATACAGTATTTGTGTGTGTGTGTGTGTGTGTGTGTGTGTGTGTGTGTGTGTGTGTGTGTGTGTGTGTGTGTGTGTGTGTGTGTGTGTGTGTGAAAGGCTCCTGTGCTGAAACATTCTGTACTTTATGGAAGGAGTCTCCAGTGTAGGCACTTTGTAACAGTCGGAAATAAAGCTTTTCTTCAAAGTGGTAACCCTGTAATAACCTATTTGTATGTATAATTATATTTTCAATGTGCGTATTCACAGACTTTCAAGAAATGTAATATTTAAGATCAATTTTAGACTAATATAAATCTATCAGGATCCGCTTAAGAGCTCATCCATATGCATTTTTTTTTTTGCATTATTAAAATTCTGGCAGATTTGATTAAAAACCAATAACAGCTCAAAGAAAAACATACAATTTACTTTCTTTGTTCACCTGAAATGTGGAAAATTGTAAGTTTTAGGGTCATAAAAGATCTCAGTTCTGGGGGGGGGGGTGGGGGGGGACAACAACTATGTAAGCTTTTTACAGAAAGTGATAAATATAGTTCACCTGATGCAGTGATGCAGCGATCTTCATCTCCTTCACAGCTCACTTTTGCTGAGCAGTCGTTAGCATCACAGCTGTAACACATTCTCCCATTTGGAGCCTGATTCGGAAGAGCTGAACAGAGAAATAAAGGCAAACACACTGATAAAGAGCAGCCGCCAAAGATTAAAGCACACAGTTAAAGTATTTAATGTAAAGTGTAAAAAAACAAAACAAATCTATCTTAGGTTTAAATGAAATTGATGATGAAAACTTTCAGAAGTGCTTTGTTTTACCTGGAAGTGTTTCAGTGTTGCAGAGATTAGTGCTGCAGCATTTGGCATTGCTGGCAATTTTCACTGATCCCAGGTTCAGGCTCCCGCTTATACACAGTTCTGGCAGGCTGCAAGTCTTAATATTGTAATCTGTTACCTTTGTACCACCTGCAGAACATTCCACATAGCAGTGTGATTAGAAAATCTTACCAAATGATAGTTTCGAGTACATATCACGTGTCGTAAGATGAATGAAATACTTCAGGGCATGCTGTTATAGGAAAATAATCAACCACACTGTCATGTTTAACTCCTGCATACTACACATAAATTGTATGGAAAACACACACACACACACACACACACACACACTTACTCATGTACACAGAAGTGGTTGAAGTGAGACACCGATCTGGACAGGTTATCTGTTCATTGGGGCATGTTCCAGATGCTGATGGCAGACACTGTTGACACGTCAGTGAAAGCGCTGACGGAAAAAAAATGAAATGAGATTGACAATAAAAAGGGTAAATGAAGTTAAATTATATGAAATTTTAAAAAAAAATAAAAAAATTTTTAACTCTTGCACAATCATTAATTATTCACACCAAGGAACTACTGACCAACTGATTTACTGAAATCAGTTCTATTTATTTCCTCTATTCACAATGTGAGCTTCATTACCTTTGGAGAAAAGCATGCAGGTGAGCAGCAGTGTGACTGGAGACATCATTGTTGGTGTTTCTGAAGAAGTTGAGGTGTGAAGGTGAAGCAGACGGGTTTAAAATGTGAGCAAGGTCTGAGAGGAAACCTGGTTTTATGGTGATGTGCAATGGGGTGTGTACATGGAGGGAGGGATTTATTGCACACTACCTACATATACCTTAAGTTTCATTTCTAACTGTGAGCGGGCTTAAATTTCTCTTTCCTGTAAATCACAGGAAACTGCTTTATCCTGATAAGGGTCACGACATGAAATATAATGAAATATTCTGCAGTGTTGCACATGTTCAGTGGTGTTTATTTAAAATGTAGCCACGCAATCTCTCTCTCTCTCTCTCTCTCTCTCTCTCTCTCTCTCTCTCTCTCTCTCTCTCTCTCTACACACACACACAAAAAAAAATCCTTAATCATACTGACTAAATGTGACTAAATGTGATTAAAAATGACTCATAATACTGATGCATTTCTGGTGTCACCCCAGTTCAGTATTGAATTTCCTGTTCTTTACAATCAATATATAATACTCATTCTGATACACTAATAACATGTATGTGTGTTACACGGCCGTAAATTTACTTTAAAACCGCATTAAAGTGCGTTGGGGGGCATGGTGACCTAGTGGTTAGCATGTTTGCTTCGCACTTCCACCTTCACCCTGCGTTCATGGAGTTTGCATGTTCTCCACGTGCTTCGGGGTTTCCTCTGGGTGCTTCGGGGTTTGCTCCGGGTGCTCCAGTCCTCCACCCCCACCCCCTAACTCACATTAATCAGGTTAATCTCAGATTCCTTAGATTTTAACCATCCAGAGATGCCGTTTCTCCCTTCCATTTGATTTTTACCATCTAGTATCTTTACTGTCTTTAATATCTTTAATGTTGTTTATTTTCTCTGCACATGCTTGATACAGAGCCATGATTTCAGCGACAGCAGCAAGTGACATCTGAACTGGGGTCTTTAAAATTCTATGAACATTAGGTATGACAGCGTAAAGCAACAATTCAAACAATTCTCAACGATTCCCAACGGACCGCTTTGTCTATTGTTTCTTCAGAGCCCCATTCACAACTTAAGTTCCTACCTACAGTTAGTTCCCAAGAACTGGAAGAAAAACTTTATGGTTTCATCCTACCCTGTCTGAGCTGCTCTATCTAACGCTCTATCTGAACGTTATGAAGGAGTTGTTGTCTATATTTCTTCTTTGAGTTGGCTTTAAGGTTCTGATTAAAGTTTAATGTCTTTTTATTTCGCGACTGATTTTCAGACAAACGTGTATTTTATAACTGAGTGCTAAGAGAAAAAAAAATCTCAACGACTAAAAAAAAAACAAAAATATTTTTTTTATTTCTACTTCACAAATGTATTTGCATTTCATGTTGAACCTGGTTTTATGGTGATGGGGTGTGTACAAGGAGGGAGGGATTTATTTCACACTTCCGACATATGCCTTAAGTTTCATTTCTAACTGTGAGGGGGCTTAACGTTCTCTTTCCTGTAAATCACAGGAAACTGCTTTATCCTGATAAGGGTCACGACATGATATACACGTGCATCTCAATAAATTAGAATGTCGTGGAAAAGTTCATTTATTTCAGTAATTCAACTCAAATTGTGAAACTCGTGTATTAAATAAATTCAGTGCACACAGACTGAAGTAGTTTAAGTCTTTGGTTCTTTTAATTGTGATGATTTTGGCTCACATTTAACAAAAACCCACCAATTCACTATCTCAACAAATTAGAATATGGTGACATGCCAATCAGCTAATCAACTCAAAACACCTGCAAAGGTTTCCTGAGCCTTCAAAATGGTCTCTCAGTTTGGTTCACTAGGTAAGCCACAAACATTCACTGCCAAAGAAGCTGGCTGTTCACAGAGTGCTGTATCCAAGCATGTTAACAGAAAGTTGAGTGGAAGGAAAACGTGTGGAAGAAAAAGATGCACAACCAACCGAGAGAACCGCAGCCTTATGAGGATTGTCAAGCAAAATCGATTCAAGAATTTGAGTGAACTTCACAAGGAATGGACTGAGGCTGGGGTCAAGGCATCAAGAGCCACCACACACAGACGTGTCAAGGAATTTGGCTACAGTTGTCGTATTCCTCTTGTTAAGCCACTCCTGAACCACAGACGACGTCAGAGGCGTCATATCTGGGCTAAGGAGAAGAAGAACTGGACTGTTGCCCAGTGGTCCAAAGTCCTCTTTTCAGATGACAACTTTAGCAGTAATAACTGCAACCGAACGCTTCCGAAAACTGGAGATCAGTCTTTCACTTACGTCTAGGACTAGGTCTTACTGCTATGCTTTGGATCATTGTCTTGCTGCATGATCCAGTTGTGCTTGAGTTTCAGTTTACAAACTGAACACCGGATATTCTCCTTTAGGATTTTCTGGTAGAGAGCAGAATTCATGTTTCCCTCAATTATTGCAAGTTGCCCAGACCCTGAAGCACCAAAAGCATCAGTTTGGATGTATCCAGATATGGATTTAGCTGCTTAAAAGATTTTTTTTTTTTTTCTTCGACTGATTAAAACTATAATGCTATCTGACGATGTTAAGCAATGTTTACTCAGTAGCTTTCATTTTGTTAATGTTTGGTCAAGTATTAGCTTCCTCATTGCTGTCTAACTCTCCTGTTGAACTTATGCCTCCTTGTTCCTAAAATTTAATCCATTACTTACTCTACGAAAATTTCCGACTCTGTTCACTTTCCCTCTGTTTGTAAATCTGTATTCTAATATTCTACGAACACGGTCGACTGAGTAAAAACAAAACCTATTTCTTATAGCAATAAGGAAAATAGGGTTCTGAAAGTCTTCAAGATTTTTAAAACTCATAACCAATCGTATCAAACTAATCTAAAATTCATTATGTTCGGATGATTAAGAAAAAAAAACAGAAAAAAAGAGGCGCCACTAAAATGTAAGTAAAAGTTTATAATTTATTTCTTGCAATGGCAGTGTAACACAGGAAAAAAAAAGAGATCAAAATCAATCTCTAAAGTAAAATGAACATATAAATACAGGTGCAAATTATAAAAATAGAGTTTTATGTGGTTTTATATACAGATCACCATCACGGACAGAAACGTGGTTCACGTGACAAATTAGAGACACGTTATATTTGAAACAGCAATACAGCAGAGCCGATGCAAAGAGAAAGTTCTTCATTCAACACCTTAAATAAAAACATCCATCTGTATATTTTGTCTTCTAGATAAAGATTTTAGTGAGCTGCTTCATCGGTGGAGTTCAGTAGAAGAGGATGGAGGAGAGCAGGGAGACGAACATGAGGAGGAAACTCAGTGTGAAGCTCTCAACACCGTTACACAGGTTCCCCTCACAACACTGACTATTTTCATTTCTAATTCCCAGCGAGTTTAATAATAATGCAGGATTACTGCAGGCAGATTTGTCTGCACATCCTTTCACAGTCGATGTCTTGCCTAGTTGGGTAACTGAGAGAAAGAGAAGAGAAAGTAAATGAATAAAGGGCAAAAAACGTGTTTTACAAAACATTCCACAACATTAACTATAAAGGGATACCAAAAATATTTACAGGTGCATCTCAATAAATTAGAATGTCGTGGAAAAGTTCATTTATTTCAGTAATTCAACTCAAATTGTGAAACTCGTGTATTAAATAAATTCAATGCACCACACACAAACGTGTCAAGGAATTTGGCTACAGTTGTCGTATTCCTCTTGTTAAGCCACTCCTGAACCACAGACAACGTCAGAGGCGTCTTATCTGGACTAAGGAGAAGAAGAACTGGACTGTTGCCCAGTGGTCCAATATCCTCTTTTCAGATGAGAGCAAGTTTTGTATTTCATTTGGAAACCAAGGTCCTAGAGTCTGGAGGAAGGGTGGAGAAGCTCATAGCCCAAGTTACTTGAAGTCCAGTGTTAAGTTTCCACAGTCTGTGATGATTTGGGGTGCAATGTCATCTGCTGGTGTTGGTCCATTGTGTTTTTTGAAAACCAAAGTCACTGCACCTGTTTACCAATAAATTTTGGAGCACTTCATGCTTCCTTCTGCTGACCAGCTTTTTGAAGATGCTGATTTCATTTTCCAGCAGGATTTGGCACCTGCCCACACTGCCAAAAGCACCAAAAGTTGGTTAAATGACCATGGTGTTGGTGTACTTGACTGGCCAGCAAACTCACCACACCTGAACCCCATAGAGAATCTATGGGGTATTGTCAAGAGGAAAATGAGAAACAAGAGACCAAAAAATGCAGATGAGCTGAAGGCCACTGTCAAAGAAACCTGGGCTTCCATACCACCTCAGCAGTGCCACAAACTGATCACCTCCATGCCACGCCGAATTGAGGCAGTAATTAAAGCAAAAGGAGCCCCTACCAAGTATTGAGTACATGTACAGTAAATGAACATACTTTCCAGAAGGCCAACAATTCACTAAAAATGTTTTTTTTATTGGTCTTATGAAGTATTCTAATTTGTTGAGATAGTGAATTGGTGGGTTTTTGTTAAATGTGAGCCAAAATCATCACAATTAAAAGAACCAAAGACTTAAACTACTTCAGTCTGTGTGCATTGAATTTATTTAATACACGAGTTTCACAATTTGAGTTGAATTACTGAAATAAATGAACTTTTCCACGACATTCTAATTTATTGAGATGCACCTGTAATATTTAAAAAAAAAAAAAAAATGGAATGCACAATAATTTAAATTAATTTCGGAGGGGATGAAATGTCTTAACTGCAGAGATTAAAATAAGCCATATTCACCTTTCAGAGAAATGCACTGATATTCATTTCCTTCGCAATCCACTGTATACGAGCAGTCGTTATCTTTACAGCTGTAACACATCTTCCCATTGGCCCGCAGCCCCGGAACAGCTTAACCAAACAATAAAATCACCAAGAATTACTCCAACAAATGTTAAAACATTCATCATCATTCAAATCTAAAATATAAACATCATTTACATTAGTGATTAAATCCAAACTCCAGGGGACCAAACTGATTTTCCTGAATCAGCCCCAAAAACATTTTAGATACACTGACCAATATTTTCATCATTAGCAGTTATGTTTCAAGACTGACTGCATTTAACATCTGTTACATTTGAACAGCACATGTACACGGTGTACTGCATCAGTGCGCTAATCTGCAACTCTAATGTTGACTTAAAAACATTGCCTGCCATCAGTCATTCAGCCTTTTAGCAGGCCTTCCACGAAACGCGAACAGTTCATCTGTAGCGTCTTTACTGTTCTTTGTCGCTTGGCAAGAACTGACCACTTGGGCGCTCTTTGCGATGGTTGATTGTTCCCCTCAGATCTCTGCTTGTGGCTATACTTTTTCTTTAGGATTTTAAAAATCTAGGACTGCAGAAATGGAAATTTTGACATTTAATTCTGTTCTGTTTTACCTGGCAGTGTTTCAGTGTTGCAGAGAGTAGAGTTGCAGCATTTGGCATTGTGGGTTGCTTTCATTTCTCCCAACTTTAAACTCGCCATTGAACACAGTTCTTTCTCGCCACAGGTCTGTACATTATTTGTAACATTTTTGCCATCTATAAAACAATAAACGTACCACGTGATTAGAAAATATGACACAGACACAGCATTACTTAAGGGTAAGTCAAATGAAAAAACTTAAAAGTGTGTGTGTGGGGGGGCATTAAAGAATTTTTAAAATGGTACACATTTCCAATCATGATTATTGTAGGCCTGGTCTTGGATACTAAACTTCGGCTAGCACTCATCCCAGTTCCTCGGCTACCTTCGCTCCGTCATCTTCATACAAGTCATCCATTCTTGACATAATGGTGGCTCTTGGAGGCAATTCATATGTACAGTGGTCGGATGTATTTACATCCAGAGCGACTTACGGAAACGCTTTAAAAGTCTCTATCAGTACAGCATACATGTATCTATCAGTATGAAAAACACACTGACAACAAGACAACGCAGTGGATGCCAGTGGAGGGAGCGCAGCAACGGGGTGGTGTGAGAGAACATGGGAAGGTTGAAAAAAGTTGTGCAGCTGTGATCCAATCCAAACCAGATGCCATCCGAATTACGTCATGCAATTATGTGTTCCACAATAAACTGTGGGTGATGTAAAGGGCGATGTGGAAACCTGCATTAATGGCATCGAAAATAATCTCAATCATCTCAGTGAATCATCAGCAGGTGATGTTTTGCAAGCCTTCACATGCCCAGTTTGGGTGAGTCTCAGTCCACGGTATCCTCAGATTCCTGTTCTTGTCTGACAGGAGGGCTGTTGTAGCCCATCCACCTCAAGGTCCAGTGTGTTAAGCATTCTGAGATGCTTTTTTGCTCAACACAGCTGTAAAGAGTGGTTATTTGTGTTGCCTGTCAAAAGAACCAGTTTGTCCATTCTTTTCCTGACCTTTCTTATTGACAAGGCTTTCTACACACAGAACTGCTACTCACTGGATTTTTTTTGTGTGTGTTTTTTTCACACCATTCTGTGTAAATTCTGCGTAAAATCCCAGATCATCAGCAGTTTCTGAAACACTCAAACCAGCCGGTCTGATCACCGAGATCACAGTTCTTCCCCGTGACCTGTATCTGCTTGGATAATTGCATGAATGTGAAGATGCACAGGTGTTCCTAATAAAGTTGTCGGTAAGTATTCTGACGAACAATCCAGGAAGGAGCTACAGTGTACTTCAGTAATAATGGTAGAGGTGGTAAATGTCCAGTGTGGTATACAAAGGTGCCAGTGAAACAGAACGTTTCAGAAAATTTTCCATATTATTTATATATTTATATATAAATACATGAGACACACACACACAATATACAGCAGGACGTACAGGACGTATGTAATATATGTACCAAAAATAAGTACACATGTGTACATATATACATGCACTTACCTTTTACTGTAAAGAAAGTTCTACTGACACACTGGTTTGGACAGTTTATGTTTTTGCTATTGCATCGTCCTGACTGACAATTTTTGTAGTGACACAACAGCGACAGCACTGAAAGGCAAAGAGAGAATTGAAAACAAACAGCCAGTTGCATAAAGATGGGGGGGGGGATGTATAAATGGTATAAACGTGGATAAATGTACTAGCAGCCCCCCCCCGCTTCAAAAATAAAAAGATATCAACATAAGGTTTGGGGTTGGTTTTTTTTGCATGTAGATCAGATTATTTGCTGTTATACCACATCACTGTTGAATTCTCATATTAGAAGCTCTGGAGTAATTTTCTGTCTGTAACATAAACGATAGATCGAAATCGTGACGCTAGTATCGTGAATCGAATCGTGACAGCAGTGCACCATGACACCTGTATTCATTAGGTACTGAACAGAGCAACCGAAATAATTTCCTCATTCATGTAAATATACTGTTGCTCTTCAAGTAACCATAGCCTGAAAGAAAAGCAAAATAAAAAGACCAAAGTACTTTTTCAAACTAATTTCAATAAAGTACACTTCGATTCGTGTTTAATGGTTTTTTGGTTTTTTTCTTGCACTTTCCATGGCATCCTGTGTGAGGAATCTCAGCATCAGGAAAATATTTGCAACTCGGCGAGTTGTAACAAATATTTTTAGAAGACATCATGATGTCTTTCTAGTGCTTAATTATTTTCTCATAATGAGCGCCTTTTACCAATGCATTTGTTTGCTTCAGCGCTGTTTCTGGCTTCCGCTACACTCTTTCTTATTGGTTAACCAAATTTATTGTGTTTCCGCAATGCGCCAATCTTGCCTTTGCATATTTTTGTAAACAACAACAACAACAACAATCGTGTGTCCGTTGTGTAAAACTCGCCAATTCCACATAAGTGATGTTGAATTTTTTTAGGCCTCCATTTTGTCAGCCATGCTGCCGTTTTGCCAAACAATCAGAGGAATACACGTAAGCTACGAAAGTGGGTACTCTTGTTTATAACTGGTTTGTTTGTGTGTGGAGCGGGAACTGGACTAGCAAATAGAGTAAAATCTGGTTCCTAAAAAAAAAAAATTGGGGTGCCATGACTGAGCATTTTCAACTGAAAAATGCCCGTAGTATCACGGTACATCATAGCAATCTCTCTACAGAAACAGATCATTCACGATCTAATATCGTCATGTTGTCCATCCCTACTTCACTCTCCTCGGTTGGAAGTTGTCATATGATAGTTTCTTTGGTTTTAATCTTTAGAATGTTTAGTATTTAGAGGAAAGAAGGTGTGAAACCAGCATAGCATTACAGACTGGGTTCACAAAGTACAAATGCAGCTACCTATCAGTCTTCGTGTGTGTGTGTGTGTGTGTGTGTGTGTGTGTGTGTGTGTGTGTGTTTGATCCGCATATTTCTTATTATGCCATCAGTGAGACTTCATGACATACTTGCTCAACATTATAGTAGCGTATTTACTAAGCTATTACTATTAGTAACTATTAACTGGTACCTATTAGTACTAATAGTCTAATAGTTTCATTTAGCTAGATATTAGATTTTAGCACTCACATCTAACATCAGCACCAGTCATCACTGCGTATAAATGCGGAATAACTCAACTGTGTACACTAAGGAACTGCTCGAAACCAACCACTGTTTCGAATGTTTAAAACGAATTCCATTTCAAACTACACTCAAAAAAATGTGAGATTTCTTACCTTCAGAGAAAAGTATGCAGATGAGCAGCAGTGTAAGCTGGAACTTCATTGTCGTTGGGTTGGAGAAGTTGATAAGTTGAAGGTGGATGCAGAATGAATCAGGTGAAAGAAGGTGCGTAGGATGAACAGAGGGAGGGATTCCTTACCGATAATTTACTCATTCCTTTCAGCGTCATTTCTCTGACAACACCCTTTCTCTGGAATTTCTTTGTTCTCGTATTTTTTTTTCCCTTCTAGTTATATTTTCATGTACTTAAGTATGAACGAGTATTAACGAAGACATAAGAGTTAGGGCTAGGGTTAGGGTCATATTTAACCTACGAAATACAGATCAGTGTCAGATCACAACTAATAAACCAGTCTAGAATTGTTTTAAAAGGTTCAGTTTATAAAACAGATGTGCGTTTGTAGAATGAAATACTGTGATTACAAAAAGCTGAAACTGTGATATGAAGAAACATAAAATATGAAAAAATAAATAAATAAATACTTTTGAAAAGGTCTTAAAAGCTTCACTTAAAAGTGAAGTAAAGATGGGGCTACGGGAATGCAGGAAGTATTAAAAATACTGATAGATGATAACGATGTGGTTATACTGGTTGAGTTGCAAAATCACAGAAACTTGTATGTTGGCACTTTGAATGAATGTGATTTTAAAAAAAAACAAAAAACAACACACAACATGCTGCAATTTAACAAGGAAAATATAATTGTTGATGTGGACAGGCTTTCTGTCAGGAGATGTCTATTTAGTATTTATGGAAGGAGTCTCCAGTGTCAGTACTCTATAACTGTCGGAGGTTAAGCTGTAATGTTAAGTTTTCTTTTTTGACAACTTCACGACAGGGAAAATAGAGAGGTTGATGAGAGACCATGACCATTTATAGCTGCTATAATATGAGTGAGAACAGGAGCTCAGGTGGTAGAGCGGGTTGTTCACCAAACGTAGGGTTGGCGGTTCAATTCCTGGCCCACATGACTCCATGTGCCGAAGTGTCCTTGGGCAAGACACTGAACCCCAAGTTGCTCCTGATGGCAGTCAAGTGCCTTGCATGGTAGTGCTGCTGCCATTGGTGTGCGTGTGAATGGGTGAATGACACAGTGTAAAGCGCTTTGTAGAACTGTGAAGGTTAAAAGGTGCTAGATAAGTGCAGATCATTTACCTGTTTCATGGATGTTCAACATCAAATGTAATTATAAATGGTTATAAAGTGTGGTACTTGTTCAGTAATAAATCCATCAATCCATTTCTAGTAGGTAATTGCCCTCCGTTTTGCATTGGGTCAGATCACAGAACCCATGTGTGGATTTATTTATATAACAGCATGACCTGAAGAGAGTTGTTCCTTACATAAGCATCACTACTGAAAGTGAATTGTTTCCTGTTTTCTAAAATTACTTCACCACTTAAACGTCTACAGACATTGCAGGAAGTTTTAAAGGGACTTTAAAGGGACTAATTATGCAATGAGGAAGCTAATTAATGTTTACACTTTACATAATACATGTCTATATACAGTGGGTGTAGAAAAGAATCACCGCTTCTTTAAAATAATCACATTTTTTTTGCTTTTCAGCCTGAAATGAAAATGACACAGTTTTTGTTTTATCCAGCTGTATTTATTCGGTGCAACTTATAACATTCAAGTGAAACATATAACACTAACATGTCAGAAAAATAAAAAAGAAAGAAAAAAAAACAGAATCACTGAGTTGGAAAAAGGATCACCCCCCTCCTAAAAATGACTTGTAAACTCAATAAGGTGTAGCTAATCACCTTCTCAATGGCACACAAAGCCATTTGACATTCAACTGTGATCAGCTGTGGTCATGTTGATTAGCTCAGCATGAAAAGAGCTTTCCTGGAGCATTTTGTAGTGCAACTGAAGCAAACAATCAACTATGGGTGGCAAGGCACTGTCAAAAGATCTCCGGGACAAAGTTGTGGACAGGCACAAGTCAGGAGATGGATACAAAGAAATTTAAAGGCTTTATCAATGCCTAGAAGCACAGTGAAGTCTGTTATTAAGAAGTGGAAGGTATTTGGTACAACACAGACCCTCCCTGGATCAGCTACACCTGACTGAGTTTACAAGTCATTTTTAGGAGGGGGGTGATAATTTTTCCAATTCAGTGTTTCTGTTTATTTATTTATTTATTTATTTATTTCTGACATGTTGGTGTTATATCTTTCACTTGGATGTTATAAGTTGCACTGAGTAAATACAGCTGGATAAAACAAACTGTGTCTGTCTTCATTTCAGGATGAAAAGCAACAAAATGTGATTATTTTAAAGGGGGGTGATTCTTTTCTATAGCCACTGTACATCATAAAGGATAAAATATATAAAATAGACCTTTTAAAGTGGACATTTAATGTGGTCAATATGTACATAGAATAATCCTGAGAAAGAAAGTCCTGTTCCTGAAAGACCTGTCAAGACACACAAGCCAAAATGGAAGATGATATCTTACAAAAAAATACATATTTATAAGTGTGATGAAGCAGAGTTACACTCTGAAGTGCATTATTTTCCTATAACGGCATGTCAAAGTGTTTTATTCATCCATCACAGTATTTTGATAAGAATTAAAAGTTTTTTGTTTATTAAATAATGACAGATAATATTCAATTGCTTGTTGTTATATTGTGATGATGTTATGGAACATCCAGGAACCTGTTCTCACTTACATCACAGGAGCTATAAACTGCCACTCCCTTACCAGCCTCTTTTAATTTCTCTCTTGAAGTTCATGAGATTTAAAAAAAAGACACTGTTTCTCGTGTTACTGAGAAACTGGAAACCACAGCAATGTTTTTTTGGGTTTTTTTTCTTGGAAAGATGAGTTGTTCAGTATTTAGAGGAAGTAAATACACCTGTACAACCTTCTGCCGCATTACTGTACCATGACCGCGCCCTGGTTGCTGACTCATCAGTGGAATGCAGTGAAAATGAAACGGGCTTGATTTTCATTTGATCTTTATCATAATGTGTTTAACAATTTACATTACAAAAGGTGTTTCTATAGAGATCCGGGGGAGCGGTCGCTATTTTTCAAAAAAGGGATCAGAGATCGTCTTCAAACTCCATGATAAAATCACACTCCTCAGCCTCCCAGGAAAGGTCCTGTGCCAAGGTTGGACTTATGCTCTGTGATGGGGTGAGGAGTGTGACGATGGACTTTGTCGAAATTTTGTCACGGCACATTTATAGCACCTCCATATACCCTCGTTTATTAGAGGAGAAAAAGGAGGACATTGTGTCAGTTCGTCAATAATGCAATCTGGCTCAATAAGTAACCCGCATTTGAAGAAAAGGGCCCTGGATTCCATCTTATCCTTGTAACAACAAAATAAATATTCCAGCAAGTTTCCTTTATTATTTAAACTTAAACATACAAGAGCCCAAAACATTTCAGTTCTCTAATGATATGGATAGCATAGAGAAAAAGAGCAAATTTTAGGTTTCCATTCATTTTCCTTAAACGAGAAGTGTTTGAATGTCATTAAAGAAAGTAACATTTGAATTAGTGCTTTTTAGATAAAAAAAAAAAATTAATGTATCAGCACAAGAAACTCGAAGTGAGAGCCAAAGTGTTCTGTGGAATGAAAGAGACAGCTAATTTCTTTAATAAACTACACGTGTGCCTTAAACTGATGCAGTTCTTAATACAGGGAGTAGTTACACCAAATATTGACTTGCATTGTTTTTTCCTGTTAACTGCTCTTTAGTCCATTTTTATCTGTAGGAGTGTTTCATTTCACCCCTGTTTTACAGAATTTCTTTACATGTGCAGTCTTTATAGGACATTTGCACAGTACTGTGTATATACACAGGACAAAGTTTTCCGCCACAGGACAGACGAGAAAAACAGAGAGCTGGCGAGGGAACGACTGTTTATACTGTAGCTACTAAAATGGGACAGGAATGTGACCTTGTTTCACAAAAATTAAATGTTACTATAAATTTAAAAAAAATAGTTAGCCTTGGCAAACTTGTGGTAGAAGAGGAATAAAATGCTTTGGAATGTGCTGTTATAGGAGACTAATCAACTTTGTGGTGGTAACAGTAACTCCACTTTATCATACCACATTTATCTAACCCCTGTGCTATCTATAACGTTGAAAAGCAGCTGAGAGAGCGAGTTTAAGAGGAACGAAACGCCCCATCTTGCGCTCTCGAGGAGCCGCCCTGCCGGGATTACGCCCCGCGTAAACGGGCACTCAGACCGGGAATGAGAGCCGGAGAGATGAGGGGAAGACACCCGCTCGTCTCGTCTCGGCTCAGAGAAAGATCCGGCGAGAGAGACGCTCGTTAAACTTGAGCGAAACACTCGTAATAAATATAGAGAGAGGAGAAGACTAAGGTCCCTATCTGAACCTCAATAAAAACTTCTCTGAACCTCTGCTAAAACTAAGGCACCATCCATTTGTGGTCCCTGCAAAATAACCTCACAGAGGTCAATACCGCTCTGCTACGTGGCACAGAATTATATCCGCACACCGACTGTCGAAACCCGGGGGTTTGAGTAGTGGCGTGCACAGGGGCTGTGAATCAGCGCTAATTACCTGCACGGGCCAGAGGCGCAATGCAGGTAACTGCGGATTGGCCTCAGAAGGCACCCGCGACTTTACACTGATAGGTAAAGATTTAAAAAATAATAATAATAATAAATAAATGAAATAAAATTTTTAAAAAAGTAAGTAAATAAATGAATGAATAAATGAAATCTACACACCACTGTTAAAATTGCAGGTGTTTTGTGATGTACCAAAAAAAAAAAAAAAAAGGGTTTATAGTTTACCAACTTAGCACATCTTCATTTGGGAATTGTAATCCACTCTTCCTTAAAAAAATGCTCCAGACCCATCAGATTGTGAGGGGATCTCCTGTGCACGTCTCTCTACAAGTCATTGATAGGATTTGGATCCAGGCTGTGATTGCAACAGGTTTATCTACTTCTGAAGACTTGACTTGATTTGTATTTTGGTTTATCGTGCTGGAAGGTGAAATTATCAACTTCAGCAGCCTAAGTGAGGCCTGCAGATTATTAATTTTTTTTTATTTGGTTCTGTCCATAATTTCCTCTACTAGACCCTCAGGATCTGCCTGAGAAGAAAAAACAGCCCCATAGCATGATGCTGCCACCACCATGCTTCACCGTGGGTATGGTGTTCTTTTGGTAACATGCTGTTTTGTTTTTGCACCAAATATATGGTTTAGAATTATGACCAAGGTTCTACCTATCAGACAATAACACATTTTGCCTCATGCTTTCGGGTGATTTAGGTGGCCTTTATATAGCCACCCTACCCCATGGCCCAGACATGTGAAGAATAAGAGACTGTTGTTACATGCAGGGAGGGGCCAGTTCTTCCCAGATGTTCAAGTTCCTTTAACACTGCTGTAGGTCTCTTGTCAGCCTCCCCGATGAGTTTTCTTCTTGTTCTTGTGTCAAATTTGGAGGGACGTCATGTTCTTGGTCAGCGTGATGCCTCATTCTCTCCATTTTTAATAAGACAAAAACTGTTGCTTGTGTGACAGAAACCACAGAACGATTTGTTCAGCATTCATAGGAAGTGTATACACCTTTTCAAACTTCTCATGCATTACTGTATTGTTACCGGTGTAATGAAAATGTGAAAAGGAAAACACAACAGGCTTCGTTTGCATTTGATTTCCTGCTTTCTTTCTAGTGTGTTAAATAGTAAAATTTACAATAGAAAGGGTGTTTAAAAAAAAAAAAGTGACCATTTACAAGCAATACTGGTGATTAAATATCACTTGAGCTTCATTTATGTAATATTAACTTGGTTCATTTGAGTAAAATACAACAACTTATGACTTGATACTGACTTCCTGTCGTACCAGTCTCTTTTGTCAACATTCTTTTCTGAAGTGAGAGGTGCTGAAATATCCTGCTGAGAATGTAAGAAAAGCAGCGAGTGTACTTGGTATGACAACGCCCTGAGTAGAGGTAATGATCGCTTCTGTTAATGTATCATCAGACAGGCAATATGTTTTGGACACTTGGGTGAAGAGAGAGGCAGAGCTGCCAACTGATCACCACTTCGTGGTGAGTTAGAATCATCAAACAGTGTGGAAAACACAGGAGAGGCTTCAGGGTTGCTTGGGAGCATCTGGGAGGAGCTTCAAGTGGAGACAAATTGAACTTGCACATACAAAAAGACTACTCCCATGTACCATGTGAGGTTGGGGACACTGATTCTGATGGGAACATCTTCCATCCATCCATCCATCCATCCCATTGCAGGGCACAGTCACACACAGATACACACTCTTGCACACCCACTTGCATAGGAGGAATTTGGATAGGATATGGAAAGACTTTTGAGGGGCCTCAAAGATGTCAGTGTTATGTCATCCTTGTATCAGCGTAAATATTCAATCAAGTGAGACGATTTTAATTAAAAAAACGGTTTTTTATTTTAACTTAAAAGACATACAAGACACAAATGTTTTAGTTTCCTTACACTATTACCAGGGTTTATTACTTTTCTTGGTCATTTTGTTGAATTTTTCTGTTCGGTCTTCATAATTGCCATAGAATCACAAGTGCAATCTAGCATTATATGATTTTATACTGATCATCAGTCACCAAAAGGAGAAGTGGGATAAATTACATTTGAAACAGCAATACTGCAGAGTTGATGCTAACAGACACTGGGAAAAAGGAAAGTTTCTTTAATCAACACTTTTCAGTTTCTATTTTCCTTTTAGAGATAGTTTCTAGATAGTTTTGTGAACTCTGTCAACTCAGTGGAAGAGGATGGTGCAGGTCAGAGGGACGATCATGAGCAGGAAACTCAGTGTGAAGCTCCCAGCACCGTTACACAGGCTCCCCAAACAACACTGCACAACCTCCGTGGCAGTTCCCTGTTGTCTTAAGAATCCAGTCGCACAGGCACTCTTGGTTGCGCATCCTTTCATATACAAGGTAATGTTCCCTTGTTGAACTGTGTGTGTGAGAGAAATGGAAATTAAGTTCAAATTTTATAACAGCAGCTTTGACAGTAGTGCAAATCCCAGGTTTATATTAATGCACTCAATCTACTGTGTTATCGTTTCTATAGTAACAGCTCATTCACTTGTATGGCAGACGCTCAACATATACACCGATTAAAGAAATGTGTTATTTGCAAAGTCATAGGAAAATTTCCAAAGGTTAAGGCAAGACCACATCACTTCTTCATTTATACTCGTATGAATTATGCTTTTATGACCTTTTTCAGATAGTAAGCTCTGTAGGTGCCATGCATCCACACACAGCTGGTGCCCTGTTTTGTTTTTTGTTTTTTGTTTTTTTTACTTTTACAGTAACTGGATAGACGCAACACCTGAAATATTACACAGGTAAAACAGTCAAAAGACATTCTCTCTCTCTCTCTCTCTCTCTCTCTCTCTCTCTCTCTCTCTCTCTCTCTCTCTCTCTCTTTCTCTTTCTTGGCAGGAAAAGCTATTGCTTAGTATTTTATGTAAACTACCTACGCAATCAGCATTCTTTAACTGTCGTGACTCTTCCCTCCGCCTTTCATCTATCTCTCTGTTATCTTTGCATGAAATCTCGCTTACTAACACGCTCCCGTAGCCATCTGCTCTTTTTCCCTACCTCAAAGCTCCAAACTGTAAAGTTATTCTCATTAACGTTACTGCACTGTGCAACTTATTTTTTTTTTATTGGAACATTCCTTATAGTTTCCATCGCTTGCCATCCACAACGTGTAGAGTCTTTGAAGTCCACGTCATATTTCTCACTCCTGTTTCACAGACGAGGAAGCACGGCCACAAATACACTCCCACGAGCTCAGCACAAAACGCGCACGTGGACACACACGCACACCCAAATCATTTTTCATTTGTCGCTATGCAGAATTAGATTTTGCAGGTTAGTCAGTAGTTAACTGGTCTTTTTCTATGTCCCTACACTTCAATAAAACCCAGTTTATGAAACATTTTTTGCCCTGTTGTGCTTATTATTTATGATGATGTTGCAAGGACCCAAACTATTCCTAAATAAGCCTTCAGAAAGTCATTGAAGGCCAGCCTTCTGTAGTCCAGTGGTTAGGGTGCCGGGCTATGGAGCTCAAGGACCCATGGGATCCTCAGATCAAAACCTGCTCCGGCCACTGGTGACTGTATATGCTAAGCAGTTGTTATTTGAGGTTGGTGGTAGCTTGGTGGTTAAGGAGTTGGGCTACTGGTTGTGAGTTCAAATCCCAGCACTGCTAGGCTGCCACTGTTGGGCACTTGAGCAAGGCCCTTAACCCTCAACTGCTCCCTGGGTGCTGCAGCAAAAATGGTTGCCCACTGCTCTGGGTGTATTCACAGTTTGTAGTGTGTTCACAACTCCTAATGTGTGTGCACTAACTTGGATGGGTTAAATGCAGAGAACAAATTCCAAGTATAGATTACCATACATTGGCCTTCACATGTCACTTTCATTATTATAAATAGTTCTCTCTTAACTTTGAGGTTTTAATCAAAGTTTAATTTCCATTTTTGATTACAGTTCTATATTATAAAGGGGATCACTGTAGGAGACTGATTAATTACATTCTTTGCATTTGGTGCTTCCTGTATAACTCATTTCCCCTTTATATTTCGGGGTCGTACAAAACATTTTAAATTAATTTGGGGGAATCTGTCTGAGTTAAATGCAGAGATTAAAATAATATAGATTCACCTTGGGCAGAAATGCAGAACTCTTGATTCCCCACACAGTCCACTGTTCCTGAGCAGCTGTTACCATCACAGGTGAAGCATAATTTGCCATTGGGGAACTGCTGTGGAGGAGCTAATAAAGAGGAATAAAATGAATCACATACAATAAAATTACTCCAACAACATTTAGAGCAATACATTTAAAGACTGTAAAATATAAGTATGCTTTATTAGATATCTCTAATAGATATCTGTACTTCAGGGGAGAATCTCATTTATCTGACTCAATGTAACATGTTGTTTTTGTTGTTGAAATTTTACAATAAATTACAATTACTTTAATACTGACCAATAGGAAACAAGCCTGCTAATATACACTAACAAATAACATACTGTACAAACAGATATCAAACAACTGACAAAAAATATCAAATTTATACTTGTTATGTTTTATGATTGATTATACAGAAGTTGAAAGGCATATTTAGGACAGGATGTCTGGAACACATGGAATAGCTGTTTCTTAGGAAGCCATCGAAACTGGTGTACTGCATCATCTGTGATTGTATTCTGAATGATTACTTGGTTACAAAAACACAGCCTGCCATCATCCAATCAGCTCTCAGCAGGCATTTCCCATTGAGCCACCTTCCCAAATCCTGAACAGTAGATTCATATTCACCATGGTGTCTATATTGAAAGTGAAAGTAACATGTGAAGGCCAATGTATGGTAACCCATACTTGGAATTTGTCCTCTGCATTTAACCCATCCAAGTTAGTGCACACACATTAGGAGTTGTGAGTAGTGAAAACACACACACACACACACACACACACACACACACACACACACACACACACACACACACACACACACACACACACACACACACACACACACACACACACACACACACACACACACACACACACACACACACACACACCAGTGGGCAGCCATTTTTGCTGCGGCACCCAGGGAGCAGTTAAGGGTTAAGGGCCTTGCTCAAGTGCCCACACTGGCAGTTTGGTGATGCTGGGATTTGAACTCACAACCTTCTGATCAGTAGCCCAACTTCTTAACCACTGAGCTCCCACCACCCCCCTACTGTTCTGTGAAATGTAGGCATTGGTGTAACCGCTTGCGAAATGTGCTTGGACCCTGCAGATTGCTGCAAGCAGCTGTAGCCTGTTTTTATATGAGTTTAAATAAAATTTGTGATGGCAGAAATGGAAGTGTTAAAAGAAAATGCTTTGTTTTACCTGGCAGAATTTTGTTGTTGCAGAGATCAGTGCTGCAGCATTTGGCATTCTGGGCTACGTTCATTATTCCCAAGTTCATGCTTCTATTTACACACAAGGATGATGTGCCGCAACTCTGTAGAGTCGCATCTGTACCACCTATAGAACATTAAACATGCCCGTGTGATTAGGAAATGCGACATAGATACAGAATTGTGCTTACAACTGTGTGTACTGTAAATAGTTTAAATCGTGTATATTACATATGATATTGTTGGCCCTGCTAGATATTGTAGATTAGATTTCAAACATCAATATACAATGTACGTTCACTTACTTGTGGATGTTGAAAAGGTTGCACTGACACACTGGTCTGGACAGTTTATCTGTTGACTGCTGCATTGTGATGGACCGCACCAACACGTCAGCGACAGCACTAAAAGAAGAAAATAAAAACTTGACACTATAAGTCACAGCACCAGGTAAACTATATACACCGAGGAACTATTCAAAAATGAACCGCTGTATGATTTAAATGAATTCCTTTTCAAACTACACTCACAAAACGCGAGATTTCTTACCTTCAGAGGAAAGCATACAGACGAGTAGAAGTCTAATTGGGAACTTCATTGTTGGTGCATTGGAGACTTTAAGAAGCTGGGTATGAAATGAATTCGGAGAAAGATGATGACCGGTTTTATAGGAATGCACAGCCATGAGAATGAGGCAGAGGGAAGGGTTTATCTGTATTACACAGTAATACTTTCATTTTCCTACCATGTCATGATGGTATGATGGAAATATTTTTTCTGTAGAAAACCAGAACATTCCAAAAAAAAAAACTGTCAGGATGCCAGGTAAAAGAAACAAACAAACAAAAAAAAAAAAAATCAAAACTGAAGAAGCAGCATCAATATGAACCAACTCAAAAAGCTTTTATGTGCTTTTTAAAAGAGTGTACTGAGCTTCACATCTTAATGCAAAGTGGTGTTTTCAAAAAGTACTTTTCAAAAGTCTTAAAAGCTCAAAGAGGGAACAGAGATCATTTACAAAGAAATGAATATGTATCATCGGAGATAAATGCTAATTAGTTGGTTGCACTGTTTGGGCTTGTGAAGTGATTTCCATAAATATCACTAATGCAAATGAACCACTGCATGTTTTCTGAAATGACTTCACCACTCAAACGTCTACATACTTATGCATATTATTTTGCAACATGAGGGAGATATGTATTATTAAACCTCGGTACTCTTTACTCAGCCTGTTACACCTGTTCTGACTGATACAAATGTGTATTTACATTCGAGTAAAGAATAAAACACACCATGTCATGCTGTTATAGGAAAATAATCAGTAACAAGCTGGTGTGATGAAGCAGTTCCTTTTAACACCCAGAACATTTATTACTTGCCTATAGCTTTACAGTTTGCAGAGGATTGTAGAGTTATATATCTAGATATCAAGATATATATCCTGCTTTTTTTTTATCCTTTTAAATTTTAAAACAGTTTAAACAAGTTAAACAGCTAAACAAGTTAATTCCTGTTAATACTTACTTAGAATCTGTTAATACTTGTGTTACAGTTACATTTAATATTCAGTCAAAAAATGTGATGCTGTAGAAGTGAGTCTCTGTCTTCTTTGAAAGATGTCATTAATTAAAAATGACTTTGATGACTGAGATCTCGTTTTAAAACTTAATTGCTGAACTAGATGAACCCACACACACACACACACACACACACACACACACACACACACACACACACACCTCCAGCATGCGAACTTATCAACTAACAGTAAACGTAGTTTTCTTCCTTTTATAGCACAGCAATTACAATTATTACTTATTAATCAGACACTTTATCCTCCGTATATATTTACACTTACAAAAGGAATTAAGTTACAAAAGATAGAAAGCTTTGTTACAGTTAATGCTGTGGAACGTCTGCAAAACAAGTTATAGCAGCTATAATCAGTCGTTCCCTCACCAGTCTCTCTTTTTTCTATATTTTTAAATGCTGCTTGTTATGTTGCCCAGAAACCACAAACCACAATGTTTTTTTTTGTTGTTGTTTTGTTTTTTTATCTTGGCAGGACGAATTGTACAATATTTGTATAATGTGTTTCAGCTTGGCAGCATTACTGTACTGTGACCACCGCCCTGCCGGCTGAATACCAGGTGTAAGAAAGTACAATAGGTACGATTTGTATTTGATCAACTTGAATCAGTGTAAGCTAGTTGAGCTAGTGGTGTCTCTGTGGTTACAGTTTTGAGTCACAGATAAGAATGTTGTGTGTTTAAATCTCTGAGCAAAAGCCTTCAGCTTGGTTGTATCCTGCATCGAGCAAATGAGCAAATGTACTGGGTTATGTGTTCTTTCATACTATGTATGATACAGCACAGGACGCAGTCCCTGCCGTCTTATCAATTTGGGGACGCACCTGCCCATGACCCAAGTGGGAGCCCACTTCCACCCATCCAATCGTACACTTCTTTGGGTTCGCCGTGAGTCCCGCCCGTCTCAGTGATCTGAGAACAGCTCTCAGGTGCTGCATATGCCGCTGCCTATTTAGATGACATTATTATCTACAGTAATGATTGGCAGGGGCACATGCAGCACCTGAGAGCTGTTCTGAGATCGCTGAGGCTTGTTTTATATATATATATATATATATATATATATATATATACACAAAGAGATGCTATAAAGCAAAGATGCCTTCAGAATAACGAAATTAAATGTTTCTACATTTAAACAAAAAAAATACCATAAAGAGCAGTAAACAGTAGTAAATGAAACAAAGTCAATATTTGGTGTGACAAAAATAAATAAATAAAAATAATAGTCTCTGGTACAGTTTGCTCCAGTAAAAACAATAGTCTCCGGTTGGAAATGAGCTGGTAGGTTTTATTGAGCATCTTGCAGAACCAGCCACAGTTCTTCTGGACACTTTGACTTTCGCACTCGTTTCTTATTTTTGCAGCGAAACCCAGCAGCCTTCATTGTGTTTTTTTGTCTGAAAAGTGTCTCTTACTGTAATATGCTGCTTTCTTTAATGACATGCAAACATTTTTCTGTAACATTTAATATTGTGCTAGAAAACTAATGTTTGGGAATCTAAAATGTTTTTTGTACTGACTTGATAATGTAGACGTCATAAAATAAAAAAAAATCTATAACAAAGTTTGTACTAAAAAAAATAGGGTGCCTAAAGCTTTTGCACAATACTGTGTGTGTGTGTGTGTGTGTGTGTGTATATATATATATATATATATATATATATATATATAATATTAATTGGACAAACACAAAGATTAATGCAGTTATGAGCCAACATAATTTATTGACAGACCTTTGTTATAAAAGGCAGTACAGTGAAGTGCAAAAAGAGAATTATTTCATTTTTATATCTCATTCTGTAATCTTGTACTAGATGAAGCTTTAAGTGAGCTTTTTCCTCAGAGCTCAGTAGAAGAGGATGGAGGAGAGCAGAGGGACAAACATGAGGAGGAAACTCAGTGTGAAGCTCTCAGCACCGTTACACAGGTTCTCCTGACAACACTTCACATTTTGAAGAGTAATTTCCGGTATTAATGATTTAGACATATCACAGATCTGCTTTGTTGCACAAGCTTTAAAAATAAACCTGTCGTTGAGCACAGTAGCTAGGAGAGAGAAAGAGAAAACACAATTGGTCTCAATCACTTTTTTTTTTTTTTTTATCTTAAGTGCTGTGTTAATTGTTTTTGAGTCCTGGGTTATATAAAGAAACACTGCATGTGTGTAAACTAGGCAGCTCATTTATTAGTAATGAAGCATAATGCTTAATCATTTGCTTCAAATAGTTACTATCATAGTTCATGATTTGTTCTTGCATAGGTAATGGATTTAATAAGAATGCATAATGTAAAATGTTACTGGGAATATTTTTAAATACACAGATTTGCATTATTCACCTGAGGCAGTGAGGCAGTAATCGAAACCTGAAGTACAGTTGTACTGAACATATTTTTCACACTTAAAGGCATCACACACAGAGGCGTAACACATCAGTTGGCCAGCATCAGCTAAAGAGAGAGATAAAATAATAAAATAAACCAAGCTCAACATAGATGGTATATATGGTCACATATGTCACCGAAATTGAAACCAACAATAATTATTATTTAATTATATTTAAGTTTCTTGAATGCTTATACACACAGAGAGAAATATGTGAGATTCCATAGGTTTGGGTAAAAGCATGCAGATGAGCATGAGGATGACTAGTAACCTCACTGCTGGAGGACTGCAGAAGTTGTGCCGTTGTGAACATCCAGCTTTATTATTATTATGCAGAGTTTATGCAGATTATTTCATAAAATTTAAAAAAATATATATTGAAATTAAATACTTCCAAGAAAAATGTCTCAATTTTTCCTCCTTACAATTTTTCTAGATCTTTGAAATACTCTTTACACATCACGAAGGTCTCGTCTTCTCATCCAGCCTGCACGCTGTACATCAGTTAAGGACATGGGAGTAGAACACTAAACCTGGTCTTTGTTTCTGTGAGTGTTTTATGCTCTCACACCACCAAAGCAAAGCTTTATGGCGACATAATCCAGTCTTAATACAAATTCAAATGCTAATTAGAAAACGGTGATTTAAACATATATTTTCAATTGCATTTACTGTGTGTGCTCATAATTGAATGATGATTCAAAATCAGTTGTGACAAATCCAAATGGTCAGCTCAAATGATTCCTCAGCCCAATCCTATGATGCGCTTCTAATGAGTGTATGTAGCCATTATTAATCTACCAATGAAGCTAGTACATAACTGAAATTTTCACAATGGTGGTTCTAGCCTGATGAATAAATCTGGCTTCACTTTTGACTCCTTGTTATGACGTCTATCCTTATATACAGTTTGTGGTTCGTTCGGTTTTGTTTGCTTTCTTATGACTTGTCTATAAATGTCATGCTCTTGGTTACAAGGCCGCACATTTTGCTTCATCTACTCCGCATTATATTTTCGTGTTTGTTTTCATGACTTCTGTATGTATAGTAATGTGTACACTCACCAGCCACTTGTATAAACACCTGTATCACTGCACATTTATGCGATTATCCAATCAGCCAATCATCTGGCAGCAGCACAATGCATAACATCATGCAGATACAGGTTAAGGGTGTCAGATAATGTTCATATCAAACATCAGTAAGGTGGAAAATGTGATCTGAGAGGCTTTGACACAAACAGGGCTGGAAAAGTGAAGCCAGAATGGTCTGAGGCCCTCTAGTGGCTCGCTGCAATAAATTCTCCAAGCCAGCCCTTTTCCATGTAAGTGAATGGGAAAATGATCCAGATTTACATTGTAAGTTACATATTTACAAATTATTTGTCATTTTTTAAAGTTAATATCTTAATATCTCCACTAATATTTTTCCTTACAATAAATATATAAATATATATTTTATTGGCATTATGTTAAGAGATCATTAGCAAAGATGAAGAAAGACTAGTAAAAACGGAAAAAGATTAAAAGAGAGAAAGGAGTGAAGGAGACAGAGAGGGAAAAACCAGAAAGGAAAACAGAAAGACCCCATTCTGACTTGTAATAAAAATTCCTGGAATGCACATCTAATCACTGAGACCAAATTAAGGAGGTCTGGGATTCACGTGTGAGCCCCAATGAGTCCTGATGCGTCCCGACACCATCAGAAGACCGCCTAGTCACCAACTGTGATTTTATTCGTCTGTGAATTGGGGGTTTGGGAAACATTATGTGAATTAAATCTGTGTAGTAAATCGTGCACTACTGGCCATGAAATGCATCCTCTCACATGTACGCTTGTATACTGTTTAATAAGAATCAGTTATAGAAGGTTGGAGATTGCACTATAGAGTGTGTGCATGAGGAAAAGGATTTATTACACAGTAGAGATTGTTTGTTCGTTAGTTTGTTTAATCACACCCCCTACAAGTATTCCACTGTGCACAAGGTAAATTGTGTAATGCCTTTTATTTTTATCTTAGGTTTCACAGCATGGATTAATTCTATATATTAAAGCATGCACTGTAGGCCATGCGATATATACAATATGTTAATAATTTTGTTAACTCTAACTCTTCATTTATGTTAATTTGTCATATGTAACTCAATTTATCATAAAATCAACAAATGCCGGGTTCCTGAATATTCCTTTTCATAAGAAGAAGCTTGCTGAAGCGGATATCATAATTTCATGTTAATTTAACGTCAGTGTGACATAATTTCATGTCAATACAGTCAGGTCTATTAGTATTTGGACGGTAACACAATTTTCCGTAATTTTGCCTCCGTACGCCACCATGACGGATTTGAAATGAAGCAGTCAAGATGTGATTGAGGTGTAGACTTTCAGCTTTAATTCAAGGGGCTTAACAAAAAATATTGCATTAACTGTTTAGGAATTACAGCCATTTTTTACATGGCTGAGTCCCTCCTATCATATTTTTAAGTTGATTTATTATAGAAGTCACATTGTAATCTGTACAAATGAAGCTATCAGTGTTTTTTGTGTGAAAAGAAGAACTCCTTTTAACAAGATTATATACTTTCTTTTCTTTTGAAAGTCACCACCTTGACCCTGCCTGTTCTGTGAAATGGCTTTACTTCTCTACAAGTATATTGCACAATCCTGATTGTTTTTATTTATTTATTTATTTATTTACTTATTTATGTCTTCACTGCTGGCCATACAAATTGTAAGTGTAAAAATATTATTTCGTGCCTCTCACTCTCTCTCTCTCTCACACACACACACACACACACACACACACACACACACACACACACACACACACACACAAATGAGATTTCTTACCTTTGGGTAAAAGCATGCAGATGAACGCGAGCGTCACTAGTGACCTCATCATTGCTGGTGGAGTGCAGGCAGAAGTGTGGAGTTGTGAAGGTGAAGCAGGTTGTCCTGAGAGAGAGATCCGACATCTAGTTTTATTAATGTGCAGTGGGGGGAGGAGGTTTGTGCACAGGGGGAGGGATTTATTGCATCATTGCCTAAACCTGTCAATTCTTTTAAATAACTTTATGAACTGCGATCATTACGGTTCTTCAGACTCTTTGCCCTAATAGAGCACAGAACTGAACTTTTTTTTTATAATCTGCTTCAATGAAACACATTAAATCTGTTTTATTTTTTATCTTAGAAAAGGTAGTTAACAATATTCAAGTGTAAAGTCTGTCTCAAAACCATGACTGAATAGATTGTATATCTAGGGACACTCTAAGGACATGGGATAATAACTATTAAACTGTTTTTATTTCTATCACTTGTTGCTGGAATCGGGCAGAGACAGTGAGACACTTCTAAGGTCACGTCTATTCAGAACTGTGGTTTTCAGCGCACTTTCAAAAATTCAACAGAAACAAACACTCGTGGCTTTCACCCATCAGGTTCAAGTTCACACTTCTTGGAATGTGCGTGTGTATGTCTCGAGAACAACTGGAACCACAAAGAGACACAAATAAGTAGACTGATGGTAATAAGACACAGGTGACACACATTACCTCAATTCAACTCGCCTCCTCGCATCCACAGCTGATGCTCGGTCATGAACAAATTAATAAAACGTGGCCACGATTGACCTAAAATGAGGGAACGAATTACTAAAATGTGGCCGCGTATTAATAAGTCGTGGGAACCAATTCTTAATTCAACGATACTGATTTTTTTTTTTTAAATTTTACCCACATCATTTGTTAATGAAATGTAAATGTGAATAAGTGTTGCCGGCTTTGTAGGCAAGCATCAGAGTTTTAAATGTAGGAAGCCAACAGGAAACAGATGCCAGCAGTCTTTGTTTTCATGTTGCAGTTCTCACACAATACTTAAGCAATACTTCTCTACTTTTTTGCATTAATCATTTAAGAATTGCGGCCTATTTTTTTGCAGCCCTCTGTTTTTACAGGCTCGAAAGTAATTGGACAGTTGACTGTTAAGTAGTTTCATGGCAAAGTTTTTCCCTGTTTCCTCATTATTGAATGACCAATAGATACAAGGTCAGGATTTGATTCCAAGCATTAGGTTCATGGGAACTCTCAATATGTGGTCCAAAGAGGTGCTGATGCAAGTGAAGGAGGCCATCATTAAGTTGAACAAATTAAACAGACTTATCAGAGAGATAGCAGAAACTTTAGGAGTGGCCACATCAACAATTTTTTTACATTCTTAAAAAGAAGGAATGCACTGGCAAGATTAGCAACACAAAAAGGCCTGGAAGATCATGGGAGGCAGCTAAAGTGGATGATCACGGAATTCTTTCCTTGTTGAAGAAAAACTCCTTCACAACATCTAGCCAAGTCAAGAACACTCTGAGGGATCTTTAGTCTAAGTCTACAATCAGGAGATACCTTCATGAATGTAAATACAGACAGTCTACCTCATGATGCAAACCACTGGTAACACTCAAGAACAGAAAGAACAGATTAGACTTATCTGCTATATATATATATATATATATATATATATATTACCACATCTATCAAACATGTGGAGGAATGTGTTTATTGATGATGTGACTGCTAATACAAGTAGCGGGATGGATTCTGAAGTGTATAGAGCTATACTTTCTGCTCAGTGTCAGTCAAATGCTACAAAACCGATAGGACCGCTCTTCACAGTACAGATGGATAATGACCCAAAACATACAGCAAAAGCAACCCAAGGGCTTCTTAAAGCAAATAAATTTAATCTACTTAAATGTCCATTGACACTCAACCCAATTTAGCATGCTTTTCACTTACTGAAGACAAAACTGATGACAGAAAAACCCACAAACAAGCAGTAACTGAAGGCAGCTACAGTAAAGGCCTGGCAAAGCATCTCAGGGGAGGAAAGTTATGAAAATTGTGTCACTGTCTACGTGTGGACCTGACTGTAGACTCGAGAGACCATTTAATTGGACAGATATAAGACTAGTACAGGATGAGGTTGCTTAGAGAGGATCAGCAGCAAAACAGCTCCCACTCCCATAGCACCTCACAGATAAGACACCCTCTAACAAGCATAGGCCTGAAACAATAATCAAAGGTTGAGGGGGGAGAAACTGATAGTAACTAATGCCAAGGCCTTAAATATACCTCCACCATGTCACCCAAACCAGTCACCAAAGATGCTGCAACCCCATTATCCATGTTCACCATCGACACTGGCAGATGATGAGGATTCGTATGCTGCCCTTCTGTCACCTGAGGTGTTCAAAGTAGGCTCTCTGTACTGGTATGAGGGGCTTCCTCCATGGAGACCATGTGTGCAGTTAAGGCAATATCTGTTTCAGCGGTAACTGAGGGGTTTACAAAAGGATCTGAAAGAAATCAAGCAGACAGCTGCAGCTGAACACAAGGAGAGTCCATAATAATCCACTGACCTGCATCTTCTTCCCCTTTCTTATTGGACCTTGTTACTTCGGGATGGGCCACCTGGGGGGTAACAGGATAAAGCTCTGGAGGTACTGGCTTTAACATATCATGGAGTACCTGTAAGACTTGGCCAGGGTCTCGCTGTGGAGCTACTAAATACACCACCTCCCTAAGACTGGGTGCCCACAATACCTTGTGAACAATTGCACCCCAAGTATCCTGAAACTTATTGTGTCCTTGCACTGAAAAGTATCTAAGATACACCAACTGGCCCACTTCCAAGTGGTGAGACTGGGCCAACTGGTCATGCCATTCATTCTCTGCTGTGCAGTAGCCTGCAGCCTCTCCCTAGCTCCCTCAAAGGCCACCTGAAGGTGCAGTGCCACTGACATTTGTGGACCCAGCCACAAACTGCCCCAGCCTCTCTTTCTCTCACCCTCAGAGTGAAGGCAGGCAGGAACACCACATAAAAAAAAACAGTGCTTAATCAGCGCATCTGCCACTGTAAAGGCCCTCTGATCATGAGTAGGTATAGCCTGAGTGAACTTTGAAAAGACTTCTGTTATAACCAGGACCTGTTCAGTGCCATATCGGGCAGGCTCCAAGAAAAAGAAATCAGTTTGGTCTAGAGGCTAGCAAGTGTCTCACAGGGGCATGGATTGTGGCTGAAGGAGCCGGGCAAGAGTGCATCTCTCACACAGCTGGCACCATTGCTTGATGTCTTTACCTATTCCTGGCCAGTGGCACCATAACACATTTTCCATAACTGTAAATATAAGATGTTGCAAATTTTGTTATATTCAGTAAATCTCTGATCTTGAATCCCATTCAACTCCACCACTCTGAATTATGCTGAGCTTGAAATGTATAGAATAATAGAATCAGAATCAGAATGAGTTTTATTGCCAAGTGTGCTCACACACAAGGAATTAACTTGGTAAGTGAAGCTTCCAGTGTGTACACAAATGACAGCAAGACACATAATAATATGAAATAAAATTAAATAAAGAAGACATGATAAGTAGAACAGACATGGTACAGATGCTATGTACAGCTATGCATGTGGTAATGCAGGGTACAGATGGTGGGGGTATATACAGGTAATAGAATAAATAGGAGTGAATTTACAATTCCACATAAGAGTCCATTCACAGTGAAAAATTGCACTAGGAGGGTCCTTGGAGGTAGTTAAATGATCATGATCGAGATGGCTTGTGGGAAAAAGCTACTCTCGTGTCTGGATGTTATGGTGCACAGTGCTCTGTAGTGCCAGCCAGAGGGAAGCAATTCAAAGAGGTTGTAGCCAGGGTGAGTGGGGTCTGAGATGATTTTTCCTGTCCATTTCCTCATTCTGGAAGAGTATAGTTCCTGGAGGGAGGGCAGAGGAGCACCAATAATCCGTTCAGCAGTCCCGACTGTCCGTTGTAGTCTTATGTCTGATTTGGTAACTGAGCCAAACAGACAGTTAATATAAGTGCACAGAACAGACTCGATGACAGCTGAGTAGAACTGGGTCAGCAGCTCCTGTGGTAGGTTGAATTTCCTCAGTTGGCGAAGAAAGTACAGACTCTGCTGGGCCTTTTTCCACAATGGAGTCTATATGGGTGTCCCAATTCAGATCCTGTGAGGCGGTAAAGCCCGGGAACCTGAAGGACTCCACGGTGGACACAGTGCTATCCAGGATGGTGAGGGGGGAGTGCTGGGGAGTTCCTCTTGAAGTCCACCATCATCTCCACTGTTTTGAGTGTGTTCCGCTTCAGGAGGTAGCAGGAGGTGTTAACGGTTGTGTGGCGAGAAGGTCAGAGTGTGTGTGGGGTGTGAAACTACCCTTTTCAAATCTGCAGTAGAAATTGTTCAGGTCGTCAGCCAGTTGTTGATTTCCAACTGTTAGAGGGGATAGTGTCTTAGTTGGTGATGTCTTTCAGGCCTTTCCACACTGATGTGGGAAACTGGTTTTTCAGCTTTTCAGAGTAGCTTCTCTTAGCCACTCTTATCTCCTTTCTCAGTGTGTTTTTGGCCTGATTGTACAAGACTTTGTCTGCACTTCTGTAAGCCTCTTCTTTGGTCTGACAAAGCTGTATGGGTTTTGGTGTAAACCATAGTTTGTCATTGTTGTAAGTTAAATAAGTCTTGGTGGGAACACACATGTCACCATATCAGTGAGCTCATCCAGATCAGTCACTGCAGATTCCAAAACACTCTAATCAGTGCAGTCGAAACAGGCTTGTAGTTCTAGTTCTGCTTCACTGGTCTATCTCTTTATAGTTCTTACTACAGGCTTGGCAGATTTAAGTTTCTGCCTGTAGATCAGGAGAAGATTAACCAAACAGTGATCAGAGTGCAAAGCTGTTCTGTGAACAAAGAGATATGCGTCCTTTATTGTGGTGTAGCAACGGTCCAGTATGTTTCGGTCTCTGGTGGGGCTTGAAATGTGCTGTCTGTATTTAAGCAAGTGAGGTTTGCTCTGTTAAAATCCCAGAGAATAATAATCAGTGAGTCCAGGTGTTGTTCCGTGTCTGTAATTTGATTAGTCAGCATTTGCAGCACGACCCTTGCTTGAGGAGGGATGTAAACACTCACCAGATTAGAACTCTCACAGCAAATATAACTGGAAATGAGCTGATAAGCTTTTATTTGAGATACACAGTTACATAATTGAGCTGTATAATCACTTGTGTCATACATTAACCAAAGAATGATGATAAAGTCCAAGCAGTTCACTTTAAAAAAAAAAAAAACATTCTTAAATACTGTGTCCTCAGTTCTGAATCCCTACAGTTTTTATTCACTGACAATTTTTCAAATCCACAGATGATTAAATGGCAGCTCACGTCCATAATCATTTGTCAGTCTTTCTTGTAAAGTTGTGAGGTGGGGCCTTCATGGATCGG
Organism: Cranoglanis bouderius; assembly: GCA_023630585.1. NCBI lineage: Eukaryota > Metazoa > Chordata > Actinopteri > Siluriformes > Cranoglanididae > Cranoglanis > Cranoglanis bouderius. The sequence continues at coordinate 2,119,686 of CM042570.1, forward strand.
ACTTGATTTTGCAGCACGTCCCACAGATCCTCGATCGGATTGAGATCCGGGGAATTTGGAGGCCAAGTCAACACCTTGAACACTTTGTCATGTTCTTCAAACCATTGATGAACAATTTTTGCAGTGGGGCAGGGCGCATTATCCTACTTGAAGAGGCCGCTGCCGTTAGGGAATACTGTTGCAATGAAGGGGTGTACTTGTTCTGCAACAATGTTTAGGTAGGTGGTACATGTCAAAGTACAATCCACATGAATGCCAAGACCCAAGGTTTCCCAGCAGAACATTGCCCTGAACTGCCTCCACAGGCTTTCCCATAGTGCATCCTTGTGCCATCCGTTCCCCAGGTAAGCGACGCACATGCATCCAGCGGTCCACATGTTGTAAAAGAAAACATGATTCATCAGATCAGGCCACCTTTTCCCATTGCTCCATGGTCCAGTTCTGATGCTCACAAGGCCATTGTAGGCCTTTTCGGCAGTGGACAGGGGTCAGCATGGAACTCTGACCGGTCTGTGGCTACGCAGCTCCATACACAGCAAGCTGTGATGCACTGTGTGTTCTGATGCCTTTTCATCATAGCCAGCATTAACTTTTCAGCAATTTGTGCTACAGTAGCTCTTCTGTGGGATCGGAGCAGACAGACTAGCCTTTGTTCTCCACATGCATCAGTGAGCCTTGAGAGCCCATGACTCTGTCGCCAGATCACCAGTCGTCCTTCCTTGGACTACTTTTAGTAGGTACTAACCACTGCATACTGGGAACACCCCACAAGACCTGCCTTTTGGAGATGCTCTGATCCAGTTTTCTAGCCATCAAGTTGCTCAGATCCTTACGCTTGCCCATTTTTCCTTCTACCACACAACTTTGAGAACTGACTATTCACTTGCTGTCTAATATATCCCACCCCTTGATAAGTGCCATTGTAATGAAATGCTGTTTGTCATGTTGTCCAGAAATCACAAACAATGTTTTTTAATCTTGGCAGGATGAATTGTTAAATGTGTTGTATAATGTGTTTACAATTTTGCAACATGTCTTGCATTACTGTACTGTGACCAGATGTAAGCATAGCACAAGCATAGACAAAACTCCACCTTTACCACAAGTCAGTTCATCAAATGTCTGAGCTGCAAAGGTCTGAAAGGAACAACAGCTTAGCCAGAAAGTGATAGAAACTCTAGCTAACAGAGAGGAGTCACCAAGAGTTGAAGTGTGTATTGTGTAAAAAAATAAATAAATAAATAGCTGCACCTCCCACTCCCAGTTCCAAACTTTGACACTTATAGCAGCAATGAGATGCCAAGTCGAAGTAGAAGATGTTTAACAAGCACATAGTCAGGTGATGTTCTGGTGTCCAGACTGCACTGGCTCACAGTAAAAGTTTCCATTGATTATAAAATACAACTAAAAAAAGAACTATAAAGCACTAAGTAGTCACACGCCACAGTACCTGAGTGAACTTTGTTATGATCCAATAAAAAAAAAAAATCCTGCAGACACCTTATGAATACCTAGACTGTAAAATACTGCTATAATTGTTACAGTAATTTAAGTTATGCGTTATTTTATACTATGTATGATCTTTACAGTGAAGTGCTGTAATATGATTTTCTGCTGTTCACTGTACATTTTACAGTTGTAGTAGATTTCTAAGTTGTGGCAGTAATTTGATTAAGGTTAAAATGATCAGGAATGTGTTTCAGAGATACCATGTGAACTTAAACTGGTCACCTAAACTGTGTTTAATTACAATATTCTCCCCTCATTATCCCCTCAGGGCACGTTTGGTATTAATTTATCTTCAAATACTCGGTAGTGCTTCTGTAAGAAAGTCTGTTGCATTAAAAGTGCGTGACTTTACTTATATGGTTATCAGAAATAGTTTCCTAAGCTAAAGTTGTAGTACATTAGACACGTTAATAGAAAGGTGTTACGACACCGGGATTAAGAGAGAGACAGGATGCACTCGCAGGGGAAAGTGGTCAGTTTATTAGGCACAAACAAAAGGGCACATTCAAAAGTGATGGGACAACAACACAAAAAATACAGAGACAAGCACGTCACACTTCCAAAAGGGGTTAACCACAGATGAGAACACTTACAGGGCAAAAACCAAGGAAATCATGAAACAGTAATCCAAAGACTTACAGGGCAAAAATCCAGGAAATCATGAAACAGTAGTCCAAAGGCTTACAGGGCAAAAATCCAGGAAGTAGCGAGACATGAATTCAAGAACCCGGGAATGCCAGGTAAACAAAAACCTAGGAAAAACTACGATTCTTTAGCTTCCTCGCTACCTATCATTATCATCAGGGACATATAGTTACGTTTAGCTATCACAAGTCACTTTCAGTTATTCTTAATCAATACTCCGCGATGAAGTGGAGACAAATAGGGGTTTTAGTAACAACGGTAATCAAAAGGAAACAAGAGGAAACGCACGACACCTGGAAACAATAATCAGACAATAACGGTTGAACCAATGACAGAACATGGGAGGAAACATAATGTGACATAAACCCAACGGACCAATAAGGAAGTGGGGGAAGAGACATGATGTAAACAAAAACAAAGGAGCACATGGCAACGTAAACAAAACCAAAGTCTTTGTGAATGGAATGTCCATCGGGGAGTTTTTTAATAGCGCTAGAAAGCGCGCAGATATGCTGTTCCGTAGCGGGGCAGCGAGATATGCCGCTCCTTCCCGGAGCAGCGATTGGCGAGAGCTAACAGAGCCCCCCCCCCTAAGGCGCGGCTCCCGAAGCGCCGCAAGTTTTGTCGGTTCTGGCGGACCCGGGCCCCTGGGCAGGATTGGGACATCTGCCCCCCTGGATCCGAGGCTGGTGCAGTTCAATGTCCCGCAGCCAGAGCCGAATGTGTCGTGTTGTGGACGAGAACTTGGACGAGAACTTGGACGAGAACTTGGACGAGAACTTGGACGAGAACTTGGACGAGAACTTGGACGGGTGCCTGAACCGATGCTTGGCCTGGATCTCAGAGCTGCGTGTGACCTGGTGTTTGGCCTGGATCTCGGAGCTGCGTGTGACCTGGAGCTTGGCCTGGGTCGCGGAGCTGCGCGTGACCTGATGCTTGGTCTGGACCTCCGAGCTGCGCATGACCTGGTGCTCTGTTTGGAACCCGGACTGGAACCAGGACTGGACTCCGATTCAGCTCCTGGATTAGGGACAGGCACAGAGACAGACTGGGAAACAGACTGGGGAATGGGACAGAAAATAGGACACAGGATGGGACAGAGAACTGGATATGGAACTGGAAAGAGAATTGGACTGGAACCTGAACTGAAAATTAGAGTGGAAACAGGACTGGAATCAGAGGCAGGCTTGGAGACTGGACAGAGAATTAGATTGGACCCAGAACCATAAACAGATTCCAAAACTTGGTTGGAAACAGGGCTGGAAATTAAATTGGAGACAGTGGAGGAGACAGTGGAGGAGACAGTGGAGGAGACAGTGGAGGAGACAGTGGAGGAGACAGTGGAGGAGACAGTGGAGGAGACAGTGGAGGAGACAGTGGAGGAGACAGTGGAGTGAGTAGGGTTGGAAGCGGCGCTGGAAATGGAACTGGGAGTTAGATCAGCCTCCGAACTGAGAATGAGAGCAAAGACAGAATTTCTGATTGAGCTGGAGACAGAGGAGGAGACAGGGCTGGAGACAGAGGATGAGTCAGAGCTGGAGACAGAGGATGAGTCAGGGCTGGAGACAGAGGATGAGTCAGGGCTGGAGACAGAAGGGGAGACAGGGCTGGAGACAGAAGGGGAGACAGGGCTGGAGACAGAAGGGGAGACAGGGCTGGAGACAGAGGATGAGACAGGGCTGGAGTCAGAGGAGTGAGCTGGGTTAGAAGCAGAGCTGGGAGTGAAATCAACCTCTGAACTGAGAAGGAGGGCTAACACCCATCCCGAAATCAAACCTATGTAGCCATCATAGAAATCAGGAACTGAACTTGGAATATGGTCAGAACCTGGGCTTGGACTTGCAACTGGACTAGGAACTAAACGAGGAACTCGACTGGGACTGGGAACAGGACTGGGAACTGGATTGGGAGTAGGACTGGGAACCGGATTGGGAGCAGGACTGGTAACCGGATTGGGAGCAGGACGGGGGACCGGACTGAGAACCGGATTAGGAGCAGGACTGGGAATCGGTCTGAGAACCGGATTGGGATCAGGACTGGGAACTGGATCAGAAACTGGCCTTTGAATAGGGCAGAAATCTGGACATGGACTTGGACATGGACTAGGACTAGGGCAGGAACCTGGACATGGACTAGGATTAGGGCAGGAACCTGGACATGGACTAGGACTAGGGCAGGAACCTGGGTATGGACATGGACTTGGACAGGAACCTGAACATGGACTCAATTTTGCTCTAAAACATGGGCTAGGACTTGGAATGGAGGTCATCCCATGGACCTCAGATATGGACTGGGCTTGAGAAGAGACCATCCCGTGGGCCTCTGACTTGAACTTGACTTTGGAGGAGGTCAACCCATGGACCTCTGACATGAATTGGACAGGAGTGGAGGTTTCTTCTAGAACCTCTGGCAAGATTGTGGCTTGGGCGGAGGTTTTCTCGTGGACCTCCGATATGAGCAGGCCAGGAGCGGAGGTTTCCTCTTGATTCTCTGGCTACTGCTTGGGGCTGGAGGTCGCCTTGTTAACCTCCCTGAGCAGCTCCGCTGTGGAGACCTTCTGCCGGGCCTCCGGCTGGAGCTCGGGGCTGGAGGTCACCACGTTAACCTCCCTGAGCAGCTCCGCTGTGGAGACCTTCTGCTGGGCCTCCGGCTGGAGCTTGGGGCTGGAGGTTTTCTCATGGACCTCCGATATGAGCAGGCCAGGAGAGGAGGTTTCCTCTTGATTCTCTGGCTGCTGCTTGGGGCTGGAGGTCACCTTGTTAACCTCCCTGAGCACCTCCGCTGTGGAGACCTTCTGCTGGGCCTCCAGCTGGAGCTCGGGGCTGGAGTTCGCCATGTTAACCTCCAGTTGTAGCTCCCTTGAGGAGACTTCCTGCTGGGTCTCCGGCTGGAGCTCGGGGCTGGAGGTCGCCATGTTAACCTCCAGTTGTAGCTCCCTTGAGGAGACTTCCTGCTGGGTCTCCGGCTGGAGCTCGGGGCTGGAGGTCGCCATGTTAACCTCCAGTTGTAGCTCCCTTGAGGAGACTTCCTGCTGGGTCTCCGGCTGGAGCTCGCCATGTTAACCTCCAGTTGTAGCTCCCTTGAGGAGACTTCCTGCTGGGTCTCCGGCTGGAGCTCGCCATGTTAACCTCCAGTTGTAGCTCCCTTGAGGAGACTTCCTGCTGGGTCTCCGGCTGGAGCTCGCCATGTTAACCTCCAGTTGTAGCTCCCTTGAGGAGACTTCCTGCTGGGTCTCCGGCTGGAGCTCGGGGCTGGAGGTCGCCATGCTAACCTCCAGTTGTAGCTCCCTTGAGGAGACCTCCTGCTGGGTCTCCTTCTGGAGCTCTGAGGGTGCCCGCCGGTGGAGCCGCTTATGCACCCGCCAGCTGCCCTTGAAACAACTTTGGGAGCAGAAGTAGCTGCTCCTTACTCCCTGGTTCCTGCAGGTGGGGCACTGCAGGATGGCTGGTCGGGTGCATCCCTCGGTGGAACACTCCTGGTTTTGGGGATGAGAGGTGCAGGCCACCACGTTAGCCCGCTTACTCCCATAATGTTCCAGGAAAGAGTGGCTAGGTCGGTCGCCCAGACGGTTCTTCCCCAAAAAGGTCCTGAGGTCGGGTTGGAAGTCTGGGCTTCCGAACACCTGGACCAGTAGATCCACAAAGCCCGAAACTGTCTTGAGCTTCGTGGATCCACTGGCAAGGTGAAGCTCCGCCCATTGGCGAGCAGAGCCGACCAAACGAGAGAGGAGGAACCCCACCCACTGTTCCTCATCGGGCTTGGGGTCCTCCAAACTCAGGAAATATATTTGTGCCTGCAAACAGAAGCATTGTGGCCAGGTGGTAAAGCCGTCATACTCGTCGGGGGATAAACAAAGGTCCATTGGGGAAAAAAAATTGAATTGTATGCAGGCATTTGAAATGTGGCGTGGCGTGCCCTCACTTTCCCCGCTGCATCCATTTTTTGGCGGAGTATTCTGTTACGACACCGGGGTTAAGAGAGAGACAGGATGCACTCGCAGGGGAAAGTGGTCAGTTTATTAGGCACAAACAAAAGGGCACATCCAAAAGTGATGGGACAACAACACAAAAAATACAGAGACAAGCACATCACACTTCCAAAAGGGGTTAGCCACAGATGAGAACACTTACAGGGCAAAAACCAAGGAAATCATGAAACAGTAATCCAAAGGCTTTCAGGGCAAAAATCCAGGAAATCATGAAACAGTAATCCAAAGGCTTACAGGGCAAAAATCCAGGAAGTAGCGAGACATGAATTCAAGAACCCGGGAACGCCGGGTAAACAAAAACTTAAGAACTATCACAAGGACCAGGGAACACCTGGTAAACAAAAACCTAGGAAAAACTACGATTCTTTAGCTTCCTCGCTACCTATCATTATCATCAGGGACATATAGTTACGTTTAGCTATCACGAGTCACTTTCAGTTATTCTTAATCAATACTCCGCGATGAAGTGGACACAAATAGGGGTTTTAGTAACAACGGTAATCAAAAGGAAACAAGAAGAAACGCACGACACCTGGAAACAATAATCAGACAATAACGGTTGAACCAATGACAGAACATGGGAGGAAACATAATGTGACATAAACCCAACGGACCAATAAGGAAGCGGGGGAAGAGACATGACGTAAACAAAAAACAAAGGAGCACATGGCAACGTAAACAAAACCAGAGTCTTTGTGAATGGAATGTCCATCGGGGAGTTTTTTAATAGCGCTAGAAAGCGCGCAGGTATGCTGCTCCGTAGCGGGGCAGCGAGATATGCCGCTCCTTCCCGGAGCAGCGATTGGCGAGAGCTAACAAAAGGCTATTACTTGAGAGTTTAAATGAAACCTCTGACAAGTAAAGGCCTAGGCTTGCATGTCGATGTAAACCTCTGAGCTAACAAAATTATTGTTTATTATAGGCTATATAAAAGCCTCTGATGTAGGAATGTCATTTTATAATGAAAGCTTAGCATGAAACTGATTTAGATTAAATATAGTCAGAACACTGTGGTATTATACTTCTAGAACTAACTAGAAGATTATTCTTTGGAGTCAGATAAATAAGGTAACAGTTATTATTAACTGGAGTCAGATAATTAAATGTATTGGAGTCACATATTTAAATCATAAAGCTAAAAACACTCATTTAACCTTAGTCTGCACCTATTTCTGTCTTTGGTCATAGGAAAGTAGAGGGCTAATTAACACTTTATATTTAAGCCCTACACAGTACTTTATTGGCATCCCAGGTTGGCAGTAAATTACTGTAAGATCTACAGTAACTGTTTTTTCTAATGTTTTTCAACATGCCAAGCTACTGCAGCAAACATGGTGATATACTGCTATACTGTATATATGTTTTAGTTTTGTTTTTTTATAAATTGGACAAACACAAAGATTAATGCAGTTATGAGTCAACATAATGTATTGACAGACCTTTGTTATAAAAGGCAGCACAGTGAAGTGCAAAAAGAGAATTATTTCATTTTTATTTCTCATTCTGTAATCTTGTACTAGATGAAGCTTTAAGTGAGCTTTTTCCTCAGAGCTCAGTAGAAGAGGATGGAGGAGAGCAGAGGGACACACATGAGGAGGAAACTCAGTGTGAAGCTCTCAGCACCGTTACACAGGTTCTCCTGACAACACTTCACATTTTCAACAGTAGCTCCCAGGAATGATGATAAAAATGGAAGAGCATCACAGAGAGGCCTCGTTGCACACATTTTCAAAGTAAACAGAGCCGAGTAGCTGAGAGAGAGAGAGAGAGAGAGAGATTGAGAGAGAGAGAGAGAGAGAGAGAGAGAGAGAGAGAGAGAGAGAGAGAAGTGAGATTGATTCCAATGATTCCTCAGCCCAGTCCTATGGTATCTTTCTAATGAGTGAACATAGCTAGTACAGTAATGAAGCTGGTACAGAACTGAAACTTTCACAATGGAAGTTTTATTCTGATCAAGAAATGTTTGAGATTTTCTCATTTCTTTGGCTTTAATTTCTTTGACATTTGGCTTCACTTTTGACTCCTTGTTATGACGTCTATCCTTATATACAGTCACGGGTTTGTGGTTCGTTCGGTTTTGTTTGCTTTCTTATGACTTGTCTATAAATGTCATGCTCTTGGTTGCAAGGCCGCACATTTTGCTTCATCTACTCCGCATTATATTTTCGTGTTTGTTTTCATGACTTCTGTATGTATAGTAATGTGTACACTCACCAGCCACTTGTATAAACACCTGTATCACTGCACATTTATGCAATTATCCAATCAGCCAATCATCTGGCAGCAGCACAATGCATAAAATCATGCAGATACAGGTTAAGGGTGTCAGATAATGTTCATATCAAACATCAGTAAGGTGGAAAATGTGATCTGAGAGGCTTTGACACAAATAGGGCTGGAAAAGTGAAGCCAGAATGGTCTGAGGCCCTCTAGTGGCTCGCTGCAATAAACTCTCCAAACCTGCTCTTTTCCATGTAAGTGAATGGGAAAACAAGTCAGATTTGCATACCAGCTATAATCAGTCGTTCCCTCACCAGCCCTTTTTTTCTTTTTTCACTACCTGAGTGAACTTTACCTAGGTGTGTATAGTGTCCTTTTTTGTCCTATACACACCTATAGGTGTGTATAGTGTCCTTCAAGCTTGTTGAAACTGACACTATCATTCCATGTCAGTATATCAGAATAACACTCACACACACACACACACACACACACACACACACACACACGCACACATAGTGTTTAAACTGTTTAGTGTATTTCTAGCACTTGTTGACTTGTTGTTGGAGAATGCTGGAACCCTATTAGAATTGTTAGGATTTTGCTTCTTCTTCTTCTTCTGATTCACTAATAAAACGAATCATGTGAGACTTGGTCAACAGGTAGTACTCTGTGCCCGAACCCAACAAGCAAGATGCTTTTTTCATCTGACTCCTTGGGTTCTCCAAAAAAAAAAGTCTTCAGAACAATTTATCTCTGCCCAGTTGTATTTTATGCTAATTTGCATAATATGTAAAACTTGCTTTTGTTAACTAGTCCTAGTATTTCAGTGTTAATCTACCCAGGAGCATGTGAACTTGAACAATTATCAAAAACGTGTTGAGATGTGTAAATAATATGACCACCACATGTCAATCAGTTCTAACGAGGCGGAGCCTAATATACTTAAACTTCTCCAACTCATGATCGCTTGTGTGGATTCAAACAAATGTTGACAGTTAAATACAGGCCATCATTCCGAGGTCATATCAAAGTTTGGGGCGTGGTCATCCATAGGGGTGGCACTAAGGTCAAATAACATTTTCTCAGGAACCGTAAGGCCTGTTGATCTGAAATGTGGTATATCTGTGCCATTGATGATGACCTGATTACTTAAACATGTCTGCCATCAGCCAATCAGATATCAGCAGACATTTAATAGGGTTAATATTGACCTATTGTCATTAACTGTAAATGCTAGGTTACTCTCAGGACACACTAGTAAGCCTTGCATATTGGACATTTATTCTGAATGAAATTGTTATTGCATACTAATTGAAGCAGCATGATAGAGAGATAAAAGTTGAATTAAGTTGAGGAATATGTAAGTATATTAGGCACTGGATGCTTAATATCTGAATGACCTTTCAGCTACATACATCACGTGTAGGAGTGAAACATGTTCTTGTGATTATTGACTACAGGATCTCAATTGACACTTGACACCATATTATATTAATAGGAAAACCTCGCACCATATCCCACAATGTTTAGTTACAGTGGGGGTAAAAAGTATTTGATCCCCTGCTGATTTTGTACGTTTGCCCACTGACAAAGAAATGATCAGTCTATGATTTTAATGGTAGGTGTATTTTAACAGTGAGAGACAGAATAACAACAAAAAAATCCAGAAAAACGCATTTCAAAAAAGTTATAAATTGATTTGCATTTTAATGAGGGAAATAAGTATTTGACCCCTTCGACTTAGTACTTGGTGGCAAAACCCTTGTTGGCAATCACAGAGGTCAGACGTTTCTTGTAGTTGGCCACCAGGTTTGCACACATCTCAGGAGGGATTTTGTCCCACTCCTCTTTGCAGATCCTCTCCAAGTCATTAAGGTCATTTTCAATGCCCTGGCTGTGGGAAGGAGGTTCTCACCCAAGATTTGACGGTGCATGGCCCCATCCATTGTCCCTTTGATGCGGTGCAGCTGTCCTGTCCCTTTAGCAGAAAAACACCCCCAAAGCATAATGTTCCCACCTCCATGTTTGACGGTGGGGATGGTGTTATGACTTGGGGTCATAGGCAGCATTCTTCCTCCTCCGAACACGGCGAGTTGAGTTGATGCCAAAGAGATCTGACCACACCTGACCACAACACTTTCACCCAGTTCTCCTCTGAATCATTCAGGCAAACTTCAGACGGGCCTGTACATGTGCTTTCTTGAGCACTCCATGAGGTGAGATCTTGCATGGAGCCCCAGACCGAGGGAGACTGACAGTTTCTTCCATTTGCGAATAATCGCACCAACTGTTGTCACCTTCTCACCAAGCTGCTTGGTCTTGTAGCCCATTCCAGCCTTGTGTGGGTCTACAATCTTGTCCCTGACATCCTTGGACAGCTTTTTGGTCTTGGTCATGGTGGAGAGTTTGGAATCTGATTGATTGATTGCTTCTGTGGACAGGTGTCTTTTATACAGGTAACAAGCTGAGATTAGGAGCACTCCCTTTAAGAGAGTACTCCTAATCTCAGCTCATTACCTGTGTAAAAGACACCTGGGAGCCAGAAATCTTGCTGATTGATAGGGGATCAAATACTTATTTCACTCATTAAAATGCAAATCAATTTATAACTTTTCTGAAATGCGTTTTTCTGGATTTTTTGTTGTTATTCTGTCTCTCACTGTTAAAATACACCTACCATTAAAATTATAGACTGATCATTTCTTTGTCAGTGGGCAAATGTACAAAATCAGCAGGGGATCGAATACTTTTTTCCCCCACTGTAGGTGGTACGTGTCAAAGTAACATCCACATGAATGCGAGGACCCAAGGTTTCCCAGCAGAACATTGCCCAGAGCATCACACTGCCTCCCATAGTGCACCTTGGTACCATCTCTTCCCCAGGTAAGTGACACACACGCATCCGGCCATCCACATGATGTAAAAGAAAACATCCATGATCCGGTTCTGATGCTCATGTGCCCATTGTAGATGAACAGGGGTCAGCATGGGCTACGGAGTTGCACTGTTTTTTCCTCACACCTTTCTATCATCGCCAGCATGAACTTTTTCAGCAATTTGTGCTATATGGTGCTGTGGGATCGGACCAGATTGGCCAGCCTTCACTCCCCACACGTATCAACAAGCCTTCGGCACCCATGGCCCTGACGCCGGTTCGCCAGTTTTCCTTTCTTGGAACACTTTTGTTAGGTACCAACCACTGCATATCGAGAACACCCCACAAGACCTGACATTTTGCAGATGCTCTGACCCAGTCGTCTAGCCATAAAGTCGCTCAGATCCTTACGCTTGCCCATTCTTCCTGCTTCCAACACATCAGCTTCGAGAACTGACTGATTATCTTGTTACAATGGCACCTATCAAGGGGTGGGATGTAGACAGCAAGTGAACAATATTGTTCACTTAACCTGTCGGTGGTTTTAATGTTCTGGCTGATGTTGTATATTTACGTTGTATATTTACAAGAAATAAAGCTTTGTTACAGTTAATGCTGTGGAACGTCTGCAAAACAAGTTATAGCAGCTATAATCAGTCGTTCCCTCACCAGCCCCTTTTTTCTTTTTTCACTACCAGAATGAATTTTAGTCTGTCGTGATCCAGTCAACAAGTGCAGACTCTTTATGAATACATCGACTGTACAATATCGCTGTCAATTTTATAGTAATTTACTGGCAACTTGGGCTGAATCATTGCAAGCTAGTTGAACTAGTTGTGATGTCTCCTGGGTTACGGTTTCGAGTCACAGATTAGAATGCTGTGTGTTCAAATCCCAGCACCACCAAACTGCCTTGATTGGGACCTTGAGCAAAACCCTTCAGCTTAGTTGTATCCTGCAAAAAATGTTTTATTTGCCATTCCAGGTTTCCCAAAAATTGATGTAAGACCTACTGTAATTTTTTTTTACAGTGTAGAATAATGCAGAGAGCAGAGTTTTTTTCTGACAATTCCCCCCAGCACTCACACAGACTTATTGTTATTGTTCGGGACTCAGACACTGTCTCATTCTTTAAAAGTGAACTGAGCGCCTTTAAAAAAATCTTTATGAAGCATCTCGAGAGCCATGATTTGATTTGGTATGTTGATGTATTTTCTTTTTGAAACAGGAAGTCAGAGTTTGACTGATTTTCACAACAGCCAATAGTCTGTAGAGATAGAGATGTGCCATACCCCCTGCCAAACAAACTTGACAGTAGCTTAGCAAATGAAATAAATATGAAGAACAGTGTATATGATAATGAGAGCTGTTTTTCACCTGCTACTGAAGCTAATGAGCTAATATACTGCTACTGCTGCTAACATGGTGACAAACTCTTGTGTGTGTGTGTGTGTGTGTGTGTGTGTGTGTGTGTGTGTGTGTGTGTGTGTGTGTGTGTGTGTGTGTGTGTGAGAGAGAGAGAGAGAGAGACAGAGAGAGACAGAGAGAGAGAATATAATTGGACAAACACAAAGATTAATGCAGTTATGAGTCAACATAATGTATTGACAGACCTTTGTTATAAAAGGCAGTACAGTGAAGTGCAAATCGATAATCATTTCATTTTTATATCTCATTCTGTAATCTTGTACTAGATGAAGCTTTAAGTGAGCTTTTTCCTCAGAGCTCAGTAGAAGAGGATGGAGGAGAGCAGAGGGACGAACATGAGGAGGAAACTCAGTGTGAAGCTCTCGGCACCGTTACACAGGTTCCTCTGACAACACTTCAAATTTTCAATAGGAACTCCCAGAAGTGATGTTGGAGCTGTGTCACAGCTCTCCTTTGTTCCACAACTTTTCAAAGTAAACTTCTTGTTGAACACAGTAGCTGAGAGAGAGAGAGAGAGAGAGAGAGAGAGAGAGAGAGAGAGAGAGAGAGAGAGAGTCTCAATCACTTTTTTAATCTTAAGTGCTATGCTAATAGTTTCTGAGTTCTGGATTATATAAAAAAAGGCAGCTCATTTATTAGTAATGAAGCATAATGCTTAATCATTTGTTTCGAATAGTTACTATCATAGTTCATGATTTGTTCTTGCATAGGTAATGGATTTATTAAGAATGCATAATGTAAAGTGTTACTGGGAATATTTTTACATGCACAGATTTGCATATTTTTACATGCACAGATTTGCATTATTCACCTGTTGCAGTGAAGCAGGAGTCTGCACCTGAAGGACAGGTCTGCTCAACATACTTTACACAGTCAAGGGGATTACAGCTGTAACAACTCAGTTGTCCAGGAACAACTAAAGAGAGAAATAAAATAATAAAATAAATCAAGCTCAACGTGGAAGTTAATTATTTCATTCACATCACCTGAATTTAAACCAACAATAATTAGTATTTAATTCTATTTAATTTTATTGAATTATATGACCACACACACACACACACACACACACACACACACACACACAAGCATGCAGATGAGCATGAGGATGACTAGTAACCTCACTGCTGGAGGACTGCAGAAGTTGTGCAGTTGTGAACATCCAGCTTTATTATTATTATGCAGAGCTTATGCAGATTATTTACTCAAACTGTGAAACATATTCAAATTAAATACTTCCAAAAAAAAAAAAGTCTTCATTTTTCATCCTTACAATTTTTCTGAAACTTTTCAGAACTGAAACTTTCACAATGGAAGTTTTATTCTGATCAAGAAATGTTTGAGATTTTCTCATTTCTTTGGCTTTAATTTCTTTGACATTTGGCTTCACTTTTGACTCCTTGTTATGACGTCTATCCTTATATACAGTCACGGGTTTGTGGTTCGTTCGGTTTTGTTTGCTTTCTTATGACTTGTCTATAAATGTCATGCTCTTGGTTGCAAGGCCGCACATTTTGCTTCATCTACTCCGCATTATATTTTCGTGTTTGTTTTCATGACTTCTGTATGTATAGTAATGTGTACACTCACCAGCCACTTGTATAAACACCTGTATCACTGCACATTTATGCAATTATCCAATCATCTGGCAGCAGCACAATGCATAACATCATGCAGATACAGGCTAAGGGTGTCAGATAATGTTCATATCAAACATCAGTAAGGTGGAAAATGTGATCTGAGAGGCTTTGACACAAACAGGGCTGGAAAAGTGAAGCCAGAATGGTCTGAGGCCCTCTAGTGGCTCGCTGCAATAAACTCTCCAAACCTGCTCTTTTCCATATAAGTGAATGGGAAAACAAGTCAGATTTGCATTTTAAGTTACACCTTTACAAATTATTTGTCATTTTTAATTTTTAGTTGACCTTAATATCTCCACTAATGTTTTTCCTTATAATAAATGCATTTTATAGGAGTTATGTTAAGAGATCATTAGCAAAGAGGAACTCCTTTTTTCCCCTCTTTTTCTGTTTTTCCTACACAGAGGGAAAAATCAGAATGCAAGAAAAATATAAATAAACAATTCCTGGAATGCATATCTAATCACTGAGACCAAATGAAGGAGGTCTGGGATTCACGTGTGAGCCGCAATGAGTCCTGATGCGTCCCGACACCATCAGAAGACCGCCTAGTCACCAACTGTGATTTTATTCGTCTGTGAATTGGGGGTTTGGGAAACATTATGTGAATTAAATCTGTGTAGTAAATCGTGCACTACTGGCCATGAAATGCATCCTCTCACATGTACGCTTGTATACTGTTTAATAAGAGTCAGTTATAGAAGGTTGGAGATTGCACAGTAGAATGGGTGTGATTAATTATTAGATTGTGTGATTTTAATTACACCCCTGGCAAGGATTCAATTGTGCAGAAGGAAAATTGTGTAATCTCTTTATTTATTTTTTTTTATCTTGGCGTTCACAGCGTGAGTTAATTCTGTATATTAAAGCATGCACTGTAGGCCATGAGATATATAAAATATGTTAATATTGTTGAATCTGTAACTCGGTCAAAATCACTACATCCATGCTGATTTATAAGAATTTCATTTTAATTCATCATGATTATTTTAATGTTGATAAAAGTATAGTAAATGTTAATTTGGCATAATTAAGTTAATTAATCATAAGATCAACAAATGCTGAAAAACATTCCTTTTCATAAGAAGCTTGCTGAAATTGATATGATTTCATGTTACTGTAATATTTCATTTCAAGAGATCATCATTTTAAATTCTCATAGTAGTTTTATTGTAGTTTGCAAAAATGAAGCTATCAGTGTTCTGTGTGACAAGAACTCCTTTTAACAAAGATTATTTTTAATTTTACCCAAAACCTCACAACACTTTTGAACATTCCCCATGTTAAAACTTGTTTTTCAAATTGGTGTATAGAGAGACCGGGATCTCACAAAACTTTCATTTCTTTTGAAACCCCGCCTGTTCTGTGAAATTACTTTACTTCTCTACAAGTAAATGCAGATTTAAATGTAGATTCTATCGAGTTAGTTAGTTATTCAGTCAGCTGTTATTTATTTCTTCAGATAGTCTTTGAGAATGCCTTTGACAAAAGAAGAACGTACTGAAATCATCCTCAGGGCTCAGGGCTGGACCTGGAAGCTTTCATAAGGTTGCGCTGGACATGTAATTGCATGCATAACACCAGATGTGTTAATACAAGTTCATCACGAGTGGGAGAGACAACTTCCCGTTTTTTTACAAAAAAAAAAATGGCAATAATGTAGAGGATGTTTTGCAAATGAAGTTACATTTTGCTAAAAAAAAATAAATAAATAAATATAAATAAATATATATTTTTTAAAAAAGTATTTCACCTATGTGTGGAGACTTTTGGGACACCCTGTATTTCATGCCTCTCTCTCGCTCTCTCTCTCTCTCACACACACACACACACACACACACACACACACACACACACTCACGAGATCCCTTACCTTTGGGTAAAAGCATGCAGATGAACGCGAGTGTTGCTAGTGACCTCATCATTGCTGGTGGAGTGCAGGCAGAAGTGTGAAGTTGTGAAGGTGAAGCAGGTTGTCCTGAGAGAGAGAGATCCGACCTCTAGTTTTATTAATGTGCAGTGGAGGGAGGAGGTTTGTGCACAGGGGGAGGGATTTATTGCATCATTGCCTAAACCTGTCAATTCTTTTAAATAACTTTAGCATCTGCGATCTTTACGGTTCTTCAGACTCTTTCGTCTAATAGAGCACAGAACTTTTTTTAATAATCTGCTTCAGTGAAACACATTAAATCTGCTTTGTATGCTCTATTTATTTACTTATTTAGTCTTAGAACATGTAATTAATAATATTCAAGTGTAAAGTTTTTTTCAGATTGTATATCTGCATCAGAAGTCCCAGTAACTTCGGGAAATAACTCTTTTTGATCCTCCTCTATATATCCTGTGTCTTTTTTCCATTACTGTGAGCTTTATGTCCTGATTCAACCAAACAATGTCGATGTGATGGTTTCTTTTATTTATATGACAACTTATTTCTTTCCATAAAATTAAAACTATCCATAAATGTGTGTATTACAATATGTTAATCATCTTGGTAACTCTGTAATGGGTCGTTCCATCTCAAATGGTCCAATGCAAAATGGCCTTGCAAAACCACCGGTTTTCGTGTTTAATTTTACTTGGTTTAACCCCGACGGCCATCTTTGTGTCGTGTCACACAACAAGTTTTGGTTATACTTACGGAAACCTCAGTATCTCGACTCAGGTTGGGCCTTAGCTCCTTCGAACCTAAACTGATTTTAGCCAAAACATCGTATTTTTGTCTATTTTACTTTTAATTTTACATTTACACTTAATTTCATTTCAACATTCTCCATGTTAAAATAGTTTTTCGAATCGAATTGGTCTCACAAAACAACCTACTGTTACTTCTTTTGAAATCACCACTGTGACACAGAAATCACCACTGTGACACTGCCTATTCAGCGAAATGACTTTTCTTCCCCGCAAGATCCGCATATCTGTGGTTTATACTTTTTTTAGAGTTAACAGAAAGTCGATACAGCCTCAAACATTCTTTTCTGGTGTAAAAAAAAAGTGGGGGGGGGGGGGGGGGTTATTCTTTCCTTGTCAAGCTGAAACACAGCAGGTGCTTAAGTCAAGGAAAAAAATGAATACACACACAGTTTTTTCACATTTGTAAAGTACCTAAACTGTAAAAACATTATTTGTTAGTAAAGAAAGTTTGTCTATTCTTTGTCATTATGGGGTTATTATATAACAAACATAAGGTCATTCAGCCTATTTTTGGACATGTACTTATTTCAAGCTTAAAATTCTTATGTTATTGCCAAATAATTTTGCTTCTTTCTGGAAATACACTCACCGTCCACTTTAATAGGAACACCTGTACGCATGCTCATTTATGCAGTATCTAATCAGCCAATCATGTTGCAGCAGCACAATGCATAAAATCATGCAGACACAGGTCGAGAGCTTCGTTAATGTTCACGTCAAACATCAGCCTGCAAACCTTCACACGGGACCTTTTTTGTTTTTCACACCATTCTGTAGAATCTCTTAGAGACTGTTGTGTGTGAACACTCCAGGAGATCAGCAGTTTCTGAAAAAAACACTGATCCGTTGGCTCGACAACCATTACGTATAAATATAAATGGATTAAACTCAAAACGTTCATTTTTAAAAACATTTTAGCTTTACTTAACATACATTAGTGTTTTCAACACAAAAATGTCAATTACAAGGTGAAATTAAGGGTATGCATAAAGTGAACGAAAAAAAAACGTGAGTCACGTCAACTACGATTACAGTTAGGTTAAGGTTAAGTAAACCCAACTTAAAATTTGAAGTATGACTGTGAGCCACGTGGCATGCAGATATCCAGTGAAAGATATGAAGGAGCCATTTTCTGAAGCACAACTTGGTGAAGACGGTGAAAACGTAAATGAAGTAAAATATTAGAGTTTTACTTTTTAACATCCATTATTACTCATTTATTTAGTTAGTGCTCAAGGGGGTACGTTTTAAACAGAACGTTTTAACTGCTACGCATGTTAGTACTTCAACCATTAGGAACTTGTTAAATACTTACGAAGTTTGCAAGTAGGCATCGATTTTGCGCGTTTCATAAGAAATGTACATGCATCGAGTAACGAGGGGTTTTTTTCAGAGTATGTAGCATTGAAATCTGTCAGATAAAATGCTACATTTTTGTACTAACTGTCTGAAAACCTTTTGTAAACTTTTGCTGAATGAAGTGATATTTTTTTCTTATTGAACTTTACTGAATTTATAAAAAAAAAAAAAATTATTTATTTATTTATTTATTTTTAATGATAGTATTGTAACCGTTGTCCAAAAATGAAGTTAAAAAAATGTTTTATTTTGTGCTTATTGTCTGTGTTGTTCATTTTAAGATATTGAATGTTCAGGAGCAGTGCAGTAAGCAGAGCAGTTTTATTCAACTCAATGAATGACCTTGTGTTAAGTGTAGTATTCTGCCTAATATAGACAAAAACCACCTCAAAGGGGTGACCCAGTTACACTAACCCTTTTTGTACGTCAGTAAAGCATATCATTGAGAAGGTACTCACTAGGTCTTGGATCCATGCTCTGGGCTTGAAAAAGATAATAAGACAATCTGCTCCTAGGGCTGGTCCTCTCTGGATCAGTCCTCCCACACTTTACTCCTTGGTTGTGGATGAAGCTGGATGCTGGTTCTGTGAAATATGAGTCTCTAGTCTAAGCGAAAAAATCAGCCAAACAACTCAAAGATTTGTGGTTTTTCGAATCGTCCATAAATTTGACTTCGGTTTATTAATGTCTTACAATAATTTGAGTATAATACTTTGTTAAACACAAAATAATGAAAGATAAACTTCTGAGAGGACCCTCTAGCGCAATTTTCGGCCTGGATATTTCACCAGGACCTACGGCACGTGCTAGATAGCAGGGACTTTATACCGGAGGCAAAATAAAACTTAAGAGAAATAAAATGACCAAATGATCTTCTGAGAGGTCCCTCTAGCGCAACTTTGACCTGAATGTTTCATCAGGCCCTTATGGCATGTGTTAAATAGCAGAGGCTTTATATCAGAAGGAAAATAAAGCTCAGTAAAAGAAAATTCATTCACTGTTATCCAGTGTTGAATATTCTTTTACTGATTCAGAAAAGGTACCGCTTTATCTGTCTAGAGACTATGTGAGAGCAGAAGTAGGCAAGGAAATATTTGATAATAAATGCTTGGAGAGAGAAGTCTTAAAAGCTCACAACTATCTAATAGCTGAGCGATTTCAACTCTGTCTGAACACTGTTTAAAACCTGCATTTATACAGGGAAAAACTGCTCATCAGAGTGACTCAGCGACAACTGAAATTCAAATTAGCTCACATTGTGTTTAACCAGGCTGGGGCTCTCTGTGTTCTCAGGCACAGAGACACAAAAAACTAACAATATTCAAATAAAAGTCAATATTCAAATAAATATTCAATATTCAAATAAAAGTCAGTTTACTTTTACTGACATCTTGCTAAAAACCTCCTCTAGAGAGGGGTGCAGGCTTGTTACTTCTGCTCTCCGCTTATTATTCATCCTTCGTTTCAGTTCAGTGATTTTACGATCACGATATTTCAATCTAACTCTATCTTCATTAATTACATTTAAATCATTTCCTGTTTTTTGCTAGCACATCTCGTCCAATATGTAACATACGCAATTCATCTTCAGTAGACAACACGGTTTCATTTGCTAAAGCCAAAGTCTTTTCAAGAGCGATCTGTGTTCGCTTCAATTCCTGAGATTTAAAGTCCAGGTCGGTTGAAGATAATTCCATCAGGTAGCCAGAAGATGATGTCAGATGGCGTTGATGCCGTCCCCAGACTTTCCTTACAGCTCTTTCTCTTTCCTTGTTTTTTCTTTTTTTTTCTCGAGTGAGGGCTTTGTCGCCCTGCGGCAGTCGTCCTCCACTCTCTCCTTCTTTGTATATTTCTCAAGATACATAAAGATTTATAGTTATTATATTTACAACATATTCTTATTTACAGCAGTTTGTTTGAGATGAGGGCGTAGGGATGCTTTAGTTTAATGAGTTTAGTTTACGTTTAATGATTGTTATTCTCCACTTTTGAACCCTCCATAACATAATGTAAATGAGCTACACAAAGAGGTTAAATGTTAATTTGAATCAACTTGCAATTACTTGGTAGATTCTATTGGTTACATTTTTTTTTTTACACATAACAAAGGTTATCTTGTTAATTTTACTTAATTACTTCAAGTTGAATTTACTTAAAAAGTGTGAAGCAAAAATGGTGCATATATATTTTAAGTAAATCCAACACATCATTTTTTTCAGTGATATAACGCTACAGTAAGGCTGCTTTAGGGGCTTCTTCCACTGGACTGATGCATTTCTTAATCTGCTTTTCACTTACGATTTCAATTATTTTACAGAGGTTTATTTACAAACTAGAAATTAGACAATGGCAGCACATCACACACACACACACACACACACTCACACACACACACACACAGTACATTTCACAATGTTCCCTAATCTCGTTCCGCAGTTCAGTGAGATGTTCTCAATGAAGTGTTCAACTGTCTTTGATCTTTTTTCCCCCCCACTTTGTTTTCCCATTTCCTGTTACCATTGTAGTTACAGAGCTCTACTGATGCTCTACACTGTAAGGGTGAGGAAGTAGAAATAAAAACAAAACAAAACGGTTAAATGACTGTAAGGATTTTGTCTGTCTCACTCTCTATCTATGTCCTGAATTTATATACTTCTGTAAAGCTGCTTTGGGACAATGTCCATTGTTAAAAGCGCTATACAGATAAACCGAACTTGAACTTGGACTCTCTCCTGAACAGCTAGACAAGCTTGCTAAAGAGTTTACGGGTTATAATCCCATGTCCTTAGAGTGTTTAAACTTGTTTAGTGTATTTCTGGCACTCGTTGACTTGTTGCTGGAGAATGGAAAGGAATTAAGTTACTAAAGAAATTTGTTACAGGTAATTCTGTGGAACGTCTGCAAAACAAGTTATACCGGCTATAATCGGTCGCTCCCTCACCAGCCCCTTTTTTTTCTTTTTTCACTACCTGAGTGAACTTTGGTCTGTTGTGATCCAGTCAAAAAGTGCAGAATCTTTATGAATACATCGACTGTAAAATATTGCTGTCAATTTTATAGTGATTTAGTGTTAAATTGGGCTGAATCAGTGTAAGCTAGTCGAGCTAGTTGTGGTGTCTCAGTGGTTACAGTTTTGAGTCACAGATAAGAATGCAGTCTGTTCAGCACCAAACTGCCTTGACTGGGTCCTTGAGCAAAACCCTTTACTGAGCTAATATACCGCTACTGCTGCTAACATGGTGACAAACTGTGTGTGTGTGTGTGTGTGTAAGAGAATTTAATTGGACAAACACAAAGATTAATGCAGTTATGAGTCAACATAATTTATTGCAGACCTTTGTTATAAAAGGCAGCACAGTGAAGTGCAAATCGATAATCATTTCATTTTTATTTCTCATTCTGTAATCTTGTACTAGATGAAGCTTTAAGTGAGCTTTTTCCTCAGAGCTCAGTAGAAGAGGATGGAGGAGAGCAGAGGGACAAACATGAGGAGGAAACTCAGTGTGAAGCTCTCGGCACCGTTACACAGGTTCCTCTGACAACACGTCACATTTTCAACAGTAGCTCCCGATATTAATGATTCAGTCTCGTCACAGATCTGCTTTGTTGCACAAGTTTTCAAAGTAAACTTCTTGTTGGGCACAGTAACTGAGAGAGAGAGAGAGAGAGAGAGAGAGAGAGAGAGGGAGAGAGAGAGAGAGAGAATCTCTGCACGTGTATAAACTAGGCAGCTCATTTAATAGTAATGAAGCATAATGCTTAATCATTTGTTTCGAATAGTTACTATCATAGTTCATGATTTGTTCTTGCATAGGTAATGGATTTATTAAGAATGCATAATGTAAAGTGTTACTGGGAATATTTTTACATGCACAGATTTGCATTATTCACCTGTTGCAGTGAGGCAGTAGTCTTCACCTGAAGGACAGGTCTGCTCAACATACTTTACACAGTCAAGGGTATCACAGCTGTAACAACTCAGTTGTCCAGAAACAACTAAAGAGAGAAATAAAATAATAAAATAAATCAAGCTGAACACAGAAGCATTATCACATCACCTAAATTTAAACCACCAATAATTATTATTTAATTCTATTTAATTTTATTGAATTATATGATCACTCACATGCACGCACACACACACACACACACTCATACACACACAGAGAGAGAGAGAGAGAGAGAGAGAGAGAGAGAGAGAGAGAAGTGAGATTCCATAGGTTTGGGTAAAAGCATGCAGATGAGCATGAGGATGACTAGTAACCTCACTGCTGGAGGACTGCAGAAGTTGTGCAGTTGTGAACATCCAGCTTTATTATTATTATGCAGAGCTTATGCAGATTATTTACTCAAACTGTGAAAATAGTTAAATTAAATACTTCCAAAAAAAAAAGTCTCCATTTTTCATCCTTACAATTTTTCTAAATCTCCACAGTACCCTTTACAAATCTCAAAGGTCTCGTCTTCTCATCCAGCCAGAGACTGCAGGCTGGACATCAGTTAAGGACATGGGAGTAGAACACTAAACCTGGTTTTGTTTCCATCACTTGGGTCTTTTGTGCTCACACCACCAAATCAAAGCTACAGTCTTCATAAAAACTCGAATGCTATTTACAAAATGCTAATTATGCTATGCTAATTTAAACATGTATTTTCAATTGCGTTTGCTGTGTGTGTGTGTGTGTGTGTGTGTGTGTGTGTGTGTGTGTGTGTGTGTGTGTGTGTTGTGACAAATCCAAATTATCGGCTCCAATGATTCCTCAGCCCAGTCCTATGGTGTCCTTCTAATGAGTGAACGTAGCTAGTACAGTAATGAAGCTGGTACAGAACTGAAACTTTCACAATGGAAGTTTTATTCTGATCAAGAAATGTTTGAGATTTTCTCATTTCTTTGGCTTTAATTTCTTTGACATTTGGCTTCACTTTTGACTCCTTGTTATGACGTCTATCCTTATATACAGTCACGGGTTTGTGGTTCGTTCGGTTTTGTTTGCTTTCTTATGACTTGTCTATAAATGTCATGCTCTTGGTTGCAAGGCCGCACATTTTGCTTCATCTACTCCGCGTTATATTTTCGTGTTTGTTTTCATGACTTCTGTATGTATAGTAATGTGTACACTCACCAGCCACTTGTATAAACACCTGTATCACTGCACATTTATGCAATTATCCAATCATCTGGCAGCAGCACAATGCATAAAATCATGCAGATACAGGCTAAGGGTGTCAGATAATGTTCATATCAAACATCAGTAAGGTGGAAAATGTGATCTGAGAGGCTTTGACACAAACAGGGCTGGAAAAGTGAAGCCAGAATGGTCTGAGGCCCTCTAGTGGCTCGCTGCAATAAACTCTCCAAACCTGCTCTTTTCCATGTAAGTGAATGGGAAAACAAGTCAGATTTGCATTTTAAGTTACACCTTTACAAATTATTTGTCATTTAAAAAAAAAAAAAAAAAAGTTTAGTTGAGCTTACAATCTCCCCTAATATTTTTCCTTACAATAAATACACGTTAAGAGATTATTAACAAAGAGGAAAGAAGAAAAAAAAAACATATAAAGAGGAAACGGGAATAGGGAGTGAAGGGGGAAGGGGGGGTATTTCAGAAATATCCTGTTCAAACTTGTTTAAAAAAATGTTGGAATGCAATTTATTTACTTGCTGGACAAAGAAATGCCAAGTTCATTATCACACTGGGTGCTGCACAAGTCATTTACTGCATTCATTCGTTCATCTTCAGTAGCTGCTTCATCCTGGTCACGGGGTTAGGGTTAGGGACACGGGGTTAGATTAATTGTTTGTGTGTTTTGTGATCTAATCACTGATCACTGAGACCAAATGACAATATAGAGGTAAATGTTTAAGTAAGTAAATAAATAAATAATCACACCCCTACAAGGATTCCGTTGTGCAGAAGGAAAATTGTGTAATGCCATTTTTTTTTTTTTTTTTTTTATATCTTAGGTTTACAGCATGGGTTAATTGTATATAGTAAAGCATGCAATGTAGGCCATGCGATATATACAGTATGTTAATTTAGTTAATTCTGTAAAAGGTAAAAACTATTACATCCAAGTTGATTTATAAAAATGTAATGTTAATATACAATTATGTAATGTTGATTTACTATAGTTTTATGTTAATTTGTCATAAATAAGTCAATTTATCATAAGATCCACAAATGCTGACTTCCTAAACATTCATTTTTTATAAGAAGAAGCTTGCTGAAGGTGATGTGATAATTTCATGTTAATGCAACATTATATTTTGACATGAAATGAAGTTGATTTATCATAGTATTTATATTGTAGGCTGTAAAAATGAAGCTGTCAGTGTTTTGTGTGGCAAGAACTCCTTTTAACAAGAATAGTTTTAGTTTTAGCCAAAACATCACATTTTGGTATTTTTTACTTAGATGTTCATTTCATTTCAACTTTTATATATACAGTATATATCTTGCGTAGATACATACATGCATGCATACGTATGAGATTCCTTACCTTTGGGTAAAAGCATGCAGATGAACGCGAGTGTTACTAGTGATCTCATCGTTGCTGGTGGAGTGTGAAGTTGTGAAGGTGAAGCAGGTTGTCCTGAGAGAGAGAGATCTGACCTCTAGTTTTATTAATGTGCAGTGGGGGGAGGAGGTTTGTGCACAGGGGGAGGGATTTACTGCATCATTGCCTAATCCTGTCAGTTCTTTTAAATAACTTTAACAACTGCGATCATTACGGTTCTTCAGACTCTTTGGCCTAGAACACAGAACTGAACTTTTATATAATCTGCTTCAGTGAAAGACACTGAATCTGCTTTATTTTGGGGTTTTCTTGTCTTAGAAAATGTAATTAACAATATTCAAGTGTAAAGATTTTCTTTTGAGTGATTACCTCTATGTATTGGCATTGCAGAACCATCAGTACTTGGTTTAACTATGACGGTATATTTTATACAGCTTATACAGCTGTTTACTGAAACCTCAGTATCTTGGCTCAGGATGGTTCTATCTCATTGGGACAAAAACTGATCTCTAGAGTGCATTACAAGTTACATGGACATGTATAAACATTTTACACATTTGTGTTCCTTAGACTTAGAACCTAAGTTAAATTTGAATGCTCAAGATTGCTCATAGTTCCACGTTTAGGGTCAGTATATAATGGGAAGAGTTCGAGTCTCAGTCTTAATTAAGAGTAAGTATTGTGTGCATGCAGAGCATTTATTTATTTATTGGGGTGAGAATTTTTTTTTTTTATTCCCCTCACTTTCAGGTTGAAGATCTCTCGTGAGGGACCAGATTGACATACAATAGCTTATGCTTGTCAATGAGGTCTAAAATGTTACTACATTCGATACTGGGAACAGTGAAGCATGATCCATCACAGAGTTCAGCTCCAACCTACAAACTTACGGTACCTGCCTGTAATTTTCTAGTAACACTGAAGACCTTGGTTAGCTTCTTCAGGTGTGTTTGATTAGAGTTGGAGGCAAACGCTGCAGGACAGTGAACCTCGAGGGCCAGATTTGAAGAACCTGACTGATCTATCATGTAGGTACAGATGTACAGTTGGTATGCGTGAATAGATTTTATCCAAATATGGTAGTGTTCAGTTGGGTGTTTTACCAATGAACAGCGTCATAAACAGAGCTGTGGTTTCTCCTGTGATAAAAGCAGTAAGTGACCACAACTCAGAAGTCAATATCAAATGTAGTAACGTTTAGGACCTCGTTGACAAGCATAAGCATTAGTCAATCAAACATAATTACCATAAAATACTGTTCATTTTTAATGTTTGTTACGCTTATATTACATCAGTTCATTTCTAAAAATGCATGAATAAAGTAGGCTTTTCCCCAGATTTCTACTAGCCCTAGCTCTGTAACCAGTGGAGTCTCATTCTCGCCAGAGGTACTCTCTTGCCCAATAAAAAAAAGAGAAGTCTCAAAAGTGAAATGTTCTGCATGCACACTATACTTCCCTATACTTCCCTATACTTCCCTATACTTACCTTTGCAATGCCAATACATAGATGTAATCACTTGAAAAAAAATTAGAAAAAATAAAAAATGATCAAGCAACCAACTTGAGAGAAAATGACCCTAACTAAA
Organism: Cranoglanis bouderius; assembly: GCA_023630585.1. Taxonomy (NCBI): domain Eukaryota; kingdom Metazoa; phylum Chordata; class Actinopteri; order Siluriformes; family Cranoglanididae; genus Cranoglanis; species Cranoglanis bouderius. Next base: position 2,146,157 of record CM042570.1, read on the forward strand.
GGTAAAAACCACTACATGTTGGATCAACATGAAATTCTTATGAATTATCAATTATTTAATGTCGATTCACTATACGTTTGTCAATTTGTCATAAGAACAAATGTTGACTTCCTAAACATTCCTTTTCATAAGAAGAAGCTTGCTGAAACTGATCGTAATTTCATGTCAAAATACCAGAATTCTAAGTTGATTCGTCATAGTAGTTATATTGTAGTCTGTAAAAATGAAGCTATCAGTATTCTGTGTGACAAGAAGATCTCCTTTTAACAAGATTATTTCTCATCTCCGGAAAAACTGTGTAACTTTGGTTTATTTTACTTAGATGTAACAGTTTCCTTTCAACAATCTCCATGTCTAAATAGTCCTTCAAACTGGTATATAGTAAGACCAGAATTTCACAAAACAACCTACTGTCATTGCTTCGTACTTTCATTTCTTTTGAAATCACCACTGTGAACCTGCCTATTCTGTAAAATGACTTTTCTTCTCTGCAAGTTCATCATATCTCTGGTTTATCACTTTTTTTTAGTATCGATAGAAAGTCAATACAGCCTCATAACCACCTGCTGTATTTCATCTCAACAATGAAAGAATAAAACTTTTGCTTTTTGTACACCAGAAAAGATAAATGAATGTGTTTAAGTGAAAAGTCAAGAAAATAAATGAATGATGGCGCCGCCGTGTCCGGACGCTCTTCTGGTCGCTCCGTTTAGACCGTGCTTTTGTTTACTTTTTAACCTGCTTCTAATCTCTCCTTTTGCACATACGACTTCTGCACTGATCACTTATGACAGCAGAGCATTTTGAACATCAGTAACTACTATACTCACAACGTTTTATCCACCGACCCATCGTGGCCATCCGAGATACTACGCAACACGGAGGGAAACAGTGGCCACGTAAGAGCTTCCTGGAGGCAACGGAAAAATAGACACAGAGGAAAACGTGCTGGGGTTCGCAACAGGCTGAGGAACAAAGCATAAAGTCTTCCCCTGCCCAGTATTCTGCTCACCAGTGTCCAGTCTTTTGAGAACAAGATGGATGATCTCAGAGCCAGGATAAGATTCCAACGGGACATCAGAGACTGTAACATACTCTGTCTCTCTGAAACATGGCTGATCCCCTCAGTACCGGACCCAGCTGTAACAGCGTCCGATAACTTCTCCATTCCAAATCCAGAGGTGGTGGGGTTTGTTTTATGGTCAACAACAAATGGTGCGACCCCAGGAACACTACCACTCTGTCGCGTTCCTGCTCGCCTCACCTGGAACACCTGACTTATGTGCCGTCCATTCTACCTGCCCCGTGTACATTCCTCCTCAGGTGGACACAAGCATGGCTCTATCTAATCTCCATGATGTGCTCGGCGTTTACCAAAACAAACATCAGGACGCTGCCTTCATCATGCCTGGGGACTTTAATAAAGCCAACCTCAGGCAGGTCGTGCCTAACTTTTATTAACACGTCTCCTGTCCAGCTAGAGGGGCAAACACACTGGACCACTGCTATTCTCAATACAGGAATGGCTACAAAGCTTGCTACCGGCTTTCAGTAAATCAGTCCATGCCGCCATTTTCCTCATCCCGGAATAAAAACAAAGGCTCGCACAGGAAGCTCCAGAGAAGAGGGTGTTCAAGCACTGGTCTGCCCAATCGGAATCGATTTGAATCGAAAGTGTGTGAACATCAGGAAAGCGCTCGGCCCTGACAGGATTTTCCGGCCATGTACTGAGATCCTGAACTGATCAGCTAGCTGGTTTGTTCACTTCTATCTTCAACGAGTCCCTAGCTAAATGTGTGGTCTTCAGAACAATTTATCTCTGCCCAGTTTTATTTTATGCTAATTTGCATAAATGTGAGACACTTACTTTTCCTAGGATTTTTCCATCCATGTTCACAAACTTAGTGCCAATCTACCCAGGAGCGTGTGAACTTGAATAATTGTCAAAAACATGTTGAGATGTGTGAATTATATGACCGCCACACGTCAATCAATTCTAACGAGGCGGAGCCTAATATACTTAAACAGCTCCAACTCATGATTGCTTGCGTGGATTCACATGGAACTTGACAGGTAAATACAGGCCATCATTCTGAGGTCATGTGAAAAGTTAGGGGTGTGGTCATCCATAGGGGTGGCACTAAGATCAAAGAACATTTTCTCATGAACCGTAAGGTCTGTTAATCTGAAATGTGGTATAGTGCATATCTGTGCCATGGATGATGACCTGATTACTTAGAAAACGCGGCTGCCATCAGCCAATAAGATTTTGGCAGACATTTAACAGTGTTACTATTGACCTACTGTCATGAAATGTAAATGCTAGGTTACTCACAGGGCACACTAGTAAAAAGTCAAGAATTGTAAGAAGCCAGGGCAGGGGTGTTGCAGTACTTACATAATTCTTACACCATCATGGATGGACAGCGGTTAACTGTTTTTTCCTCACTTCTTCTTATTTTTCTCACATCTCATTTAAAAAAAAAATCATCTAGTTGTATGTGGCGTGTTCTGTCAGTACATGTTTCTGTCCTCACCACCGTCTCCCAAGAAAACATTGAGACACATGACTGATACATTGTGCTTGAAATGGAAATATACCAATTTTTTATTGTATATTAAAGTTTTAAATCAGGTAATCAGGAAGTCAACAGGAAACCGATGCCCACAGGATTTGTTTTGAGGTTGCAGTTCTCACACAATATTTAAGCACACTTCTCTTTTCTTCTCATTTGTAATATATATTTTTTTTTTGCTATTTTATGTTTATTTTGATCATTCATACGAGTACAATCAGATAGCATATTACAATTTACATATAATGCTTAATGCAATCACAAGTACAATTGCCTAATGTGTTTTAAATGTAAATTATACTCCAAATTCATTCAATTGTTTAACCTTTTTGTAAATTTTTTACATGGAAAAGTAAAATCAATTAACAATAAAACAAAATGTAATCTGTATTTTTTTTTTTTTTTTTTTTTTTTTGGACAACGTGTGCTTAATTTCATTTACCTCCAGAGGAATTTGGGGTTAAACAAATTATAGAGTAAATCGTTCACAGTCGTTACATTCGCAACTGTATTTCACGTGCTTTCTCAGTCACTGCTGATGGTGTGTGTGTGTGTGTGTGTGTGTGCGTGTGTGTGTGAGAAAAATATCAGCCTAAATGTAGACTAAATGTAGGGGGGGTGTCACTCTGTGTAAGCACCTGACACGAGTGTCAATGATGATCCATATAACTCCTAAAAACATTCAATTACTCAGTGAGATCACGATAATGGGAGTCTCGGACAGATGGATGGACAGATGCACAGAATAACGGATGGACAAACCACTCAGTGGTGGAGGCATTAAAAAATAACCTATGAGGTAGACTTGCACAGTGTTGAGAAACTCTTAAGATGGAACATAGACATAAAAAGCAGTTAGTAAAACACTGCAGTTACAGTTTGTTAAAACTGTTATTGCATAAGAATTAAAGCAACATGAAAGAGGGACGTCTTTCACATACAGTACATCACACAACATTAAATGTAACTATAAATGGATAAAACATACATCTTGTTCTTTAAGTAATAAAAACATTTAATTGTTGGCAAATTGCTGTGTAATTGCTGTGACCTGATGGCGTATAAAGATAGAATCACAACTCCAGGCTCTTCTAAATAACAAAACTCTGTTCATTCTCAAATGAGCCCTGTCTGGAAGAGGGAGTAGTGTGTAGGATATACATTCTAGAGAGCATTTAACTGGACAGATATAAGACTAGTACAGGATGAGGCTGCCTAGAGATTTTTTTTCCTATTTTCCAGTGGATAGATTGGACACCTTGCAGCTGCGCTTAAAGTCACGCAAATTCGACTTTGCCTCAATTTACGCTAAACTTTTCAGGGCAGGACCAATAAGCTGAGCGCTCATATGTGATGTAGCAAAGACGTGTGTTTTCTCGTGTCTTCTCCGAAGGACGACCAAAGGCAGAACCTTTTTTCTTGGATGCATTCTGGATTTAGAAGTCTTTTGACTCTGTATTTATAAATATGTACAAAAGAGCATGTATAAAAAACAGGGAATGATTTTCCTGATGGGGAAAAAGTACTAATGTTGTTACTTGTCAAATGTTGTCAATGTATTTATTTGAACATACAGCCGTGGCCAAAAGTTTTGAGAATGACACAAATATTAATTTTCACAAAGTCTGCTGCTTCAGTGTTTTTAGATCTTTTTGTCAGATGTTACTGTTACTGAAGTATAATCACAAGCATTTCATAAGTGTCAATGTCTTTTATTGACAATTACATGAAGTTTATGCAAAGAGTCAATATTTGCAGTGTTGACCCTTCTTTTTCAAGACCTCTGCAATTCGCCCTGGCATGCTGTCAATCAACTTCTGGGCCACATCCTGACTGATGGCAGCCCATTCTTGCATAATCAATGCTTGGAGTTTGTCAGAGTTTGTGGGTTTTTGTTTGTCCACCCGCCTCTTGAGGATTGACCACAAATTCTCAATGGGATTAAGGTCTGGGGAGTTTCCTGGCCATGGACCCAAAATGTCGATGTTTTGTTCCCCGAGCCACTTCGTTATCACTTTTGCCTTGTGGCAAGGTGCCCCATCATGCTGGAAAAGGCATTGTTCGTCACCAAACTGTTCTTGGATGGTTGGGAGAAGTTGCTCTCTGAGGATGTTTTTGTACCTTTCTTTATTCATGGCTGTGTTCTTAGGCAAAATTGTGAGTGAGCCCACTCCCTTGGCTGAGAAGCAACCCCACACATGAGTGGTCACAGGATGCTTTACTGTTGGCATGACACAGGACCAGGACTGATGGTAGCGCTCACCTTTTCTTCTCCAGACAAGCTTTTTTCCAGATGCCCCAAACAATCAGAAAGGGGATTCATCAGAGAAAATGACATTACCCCAGTCCTCAGCAGTCCAATCCCTGTACTTTTTGCAGAATAGCAGTCTGTCCTTGATGTTTTTCCTGGAGAGAAGTGGCTTCTTTGCTGCCCTTCTTGACACCAGGTCATCCTCCAAAAGTCTTCGCCTTACTGTGCGTGCAGACGCACTCACACCTGCCTGCTGCCATTCCTGAGCAAGCTCTGCACTGGTGGTGCCCCGATCCCGCAGCTGAATCAACTTTAGGAGACGGTCCTGGCGCTTGCTGGACTTTCTTGGGCGCCCTGAAGCCTTCTTCACAACAGTTGAACCTCTCTCCTTGAAGGTCTTGATGATCCGATAAATGGTTGATTTAGGTGCAATCTTACTAGCAGCAATATCCTTGCCTGTGAATCCCTTTTTGTGCAAAGCAATGATGGCTGCATGTATTTCCTTGCAGGTAACCATAGTTAACAGAGGAAGAACAATAATTTCAAGCACCACCCTCCTTTTAAAGCTTCCAGTCTGTTATTCTAACTCAATCAGCATGACAGAGTGATCTCCAGCCTTGTCCTCGTTAACACTCTCACCTGTGTTAACGAGAGAATCACTGACATGATGTCAGCTGGTCCTTTTGTGGAAGGGCTGAAATGCAGTGGACATGTTTTTTTGGGATTAAGTTCATTTTCATGGCAAAGAGGGACTTTGAAATTAATTGCAATTCATCTGATCACTCTTCATAACATTCTGGAGTATATGCAAATTGCCATCATAAAAACTGAGGCAGCAGACTTTGTAAAAATTAATATTTGTGTCATTCTCAAAACTTTTGGCCACGGCTATACTTTTTAATGCTTATGAAGGCATATGTTTTTGTTCATATTTACAACCCCAATTCCAAAAAAGTTGGGACGCTGTGTAAAATGTAAATAAAAACAGAATGCAATGATTTGCAAATCTCATAAACCCATATCACCGCCCTGCATCTAGAAAAAAAAAAGTTTATGCTGTTTTGCAAATCCCACTTGTTTTTACCTATTTCGGTCATGCTGAGTTCAAATATGCCACTGAAAATTCCCTATCACGTACTGTTTTCCCACAAAATAAGAATGAAGTTTTTAATAATTTTGCTATATTTATATTGCTTTCAGGGTTTAATTTAAATTGGTAGAAGCTGTCAAATTTCACTGTTATTATTTATTAATTACAACAATAGGCACACAAAACATAACACTTGTTTACAACATGAACAGCAGACAAATAGTCTGTGAAATGTTTGCAAAAATCTCTAAATAAAGCTATTTCAAAAGACGAACATTATAATAATTTGCAGAGTGCTTAAGGAGTGAACTTCCTTTTGAGGGATTTTCTGGAATTGCAAAACACCCACAGATGTAGCAGAAATCATCTGGGCTATGCTTGCATAAGGGCTAATCAGAGGAAATGTGATAAATGTTGCTCACCTATTGTGTTTCCTGTGTTGGTGGCAGTGTATCTGGCAATAGCTCTAAAGTTTATGGTCCATCTTAGGCTCTACACTGGACATCAGGCTTTGTGAAAAGTTGTGATGTTCTAGAGCAAAACTAACAGCATATCTGGACTCAGCATCTAAGTATTAGTAAGAAACAACTATCAGATCCTATTCAGCAAATCTGATGCAGGGCGGTGTTATTTTATTCACAATAGGACATAGAAAACATATCAAATGCTTAAACTTAAGAAATGTATCATTTTAAGGAAAAAATAAGGTAATTTTGAATTTGATGGCAACAACACGTCTCAAAAAAGTTGGGACAGGACCATGTTTACCACTGTGTAGCATCCCCTCTTCTTTTAAGAACAGTCCGTATACGTCTGGGAACTGAGGAGACCAGTCGCTGGAGTTTTGGGAGAGGAATGTTGTCCCATTCGTGTCTGATACAGGATTCTAGCTGCTCAACAGTCCTGGGTCTTCTTTGTTGTATTTTTCGTTACGAGATGCGCCAAATGTTTTCAACAGGTGAAAGGTCTGGACTGCAGGCAGGCCAGTTCAGCACCCGGACTCTTCTACTACGAAGCCATGCTGTTGTAATAGATGCAGTATATGGTTTAGCATTGTCTTGCTGAATTATGTAAGGCCTTCCCTGAAAAAGACGTCGTCTGGATGGAAGCATATGTTGCTCTAAAACCTGTATATACCTTTCAGCATTGATGGGGCCTTTCCAGATGTGCAAGCTGCCCATTCCATAGGCACTAATGCACCCCCATACCACCAGAGATGCAGGCTTTTGAACTGAGTGCTGATAAAAAGCTGGATGGTCTCTCCCCTCTTTAGTCCAGAGGACGTGGTGTCTATGGATTACAAAAAGAATTTCGAATTTCGATTCGTCTGACCACAGAACAGTTTTCCACTTTGCCTCAGTCCATTTTAAATGAGCTTTGGCCCAAAGAAGTCGGCGGCGTTTCTGGATCATGTTCACATATGGCTTCTTCTTTGCATGATAGAGCTTTAACCTGCATTTGTGGATGGCACGGCGAACTGTGTTCACAGACACCGAGTTCCGGAGGTGTTTCTGAGCCCATGCAGTGATTTCCATTACAGAATCATGCCTGTTTTTCAATGCAGTGACGCCTGAGGGCCCGAAGATCAAGGGGATGCAATATTGATTTTCGCCCTTGTCCCTTGCGCACAGAGATTTCTCCAGATTCTTGGAATCTTTTGATGATGTTATGTACTGTAGATGATGAGATATTCAAAGTCTTCTCAATTTTACATTGAGGAACATTATTCTGAAATTGTTCCACAATTTGTAGACGCAGTTTTTCACAGATTGGTGAACCTCTGTCCATCTTTACTTCTGAGAGACTCTGCCTCGCTAAGACACACTTTTTATACCCTATCATGTTACTGACCTGTTGCCAATTAACCTAATTAGTTGCAAAATGTTCCTCTAGCTGTTTCTTTTTAGTAACTCTTACTTTTCCACCTTTTGTTGCCCTGTCCCAACTTTATTGTTGCGGTCATCAAATTCAAAATTACCTTATTTTTCTCTTAAAATGGTACATTTAATCAGTTTAAACATTCGATATGTTGTTTCTATTCTATGTTCTATTGTGAATAACATATGGTTTTATGAGATTTGCAAATCATTGCATTCTGTTTTTTATTTTATTGTACACAGCGTCCCAACTTTTTTGGAATTGGCGTTGTATAAGTACAAAGTCAAAAGACGTGGTGTGTGTGGATCTATGCACTGGAAGTATATTAGATAACAAAAACAAAATACTTATTGTATACTGTAATACCTACTGAATACTTACTGTGTTTTCCATCACTGTAAATATAAGAGGTTGCAAATTTTGTTATATTGTGCAGTAAATCTCTAGCCCATGCACCTCCACCACTCTGAATGATTACAAGCTTGAAATGTATAAAATAATATAACTGGAAATGAGCCGATGAGCTTTACAGTTACAGAATTGAGCTGTACAATCACTTTATCATCATTCTTTGGTTTATGTGTGACACAAGACCAAGCTGTTGACTTTTAAACCGTTCCTAAACACTGTGTACTCAGTTATTCTGAATCCCTGCTGCTTTTATCACAACGAGAATTTCTCAAATCCACTGGTGATGAAGTGTCATGTGAAGTCGTGAAGTGGGGCCTCCATGGATTGGACTTGTTTGTCCAGCACATCCCACAGATACTCAATTGGATTGAGATCTGGGGAATTTGGAGGCCAAGTCACCATCTTGAATTCACATCATGTTCCTCAAACCATTTCTGCAGTGTGGCAGGGAGCATTATCCTGCTGAAAGAGGCCAATGCCATTATGGAATGCCATAAAGGGGTGTACATGGGCTGCAACAATGTTTAGGTAGGTGGTACATGTCAAAGTAATGCCGGGACCCAAGGTTTCCGGGCAGGACGTTGCCCAGAACATCACAGTTCCTCCACCAGCTTGCCTTCTTCCTATAGTGTATCCTGGTACCATCTCTACCCCAGGTAAGCAAATCGCACGCACCCAGCCATCCACATGATGTAAAAGAAAACATCGATGGTCCAGTTCTGATGCTCACGTGCCCATTGTAGGTGCTTTTGGCTGTGGACAGGGGTCAGCATGGGCACCCTGACTGGTCTAGTGCTATGCAATGCACTGTTTTTTCTCACACATTTCTATGATAGCCAACATTCACTTTTTAATTATTTTGTGTTACAATAGCTCTTCTGTGAGATCTGACCAGATGGGCTAGTCTTTGTTCCCCACACGCATCAAGGAGCCTTGAGTGGCCATGACCCTGTCGCTGGATCACATTATGCGATCAGGTGAAATTAAAAATGACCATATAAGGTCATTAATTTCACCTTATCACATTGCTTCGTATTACATGGCCATTTCAATGTGTAAATGATGGCAGAAGGTACACTTGCGGCATCTAATTTTATTTTATTCCATGGACATTCAAAAGAATGTAAGAAAAAGTGTAAAAAGTGGCCAGAGTGAAACCAATTTCATTTATATATATTTATGTGATGCTAATAGTGTGCCTTTGTCAGTTTATTGAAGTTTGCATTCATAGTAACATGAGTGCAGTGGTGTTTTGTTACGATTTTGGACTGTAAATATATTTTGGACTTTGATCACTAGATGGAGACCTTCTGCCTTTGTGTTTTCTTTCTTTCTTTTTTTTTCCCACTTGCTCTGTTAACCTTCGGTATTGTTTTCACCTGCCCCTGATATGTTAGACTATTTATACCCTCCCTTTTTTGGAATTATTTCTTTTGTTATTTTTGGCTTCTTTGTGAATTTTCTTCCGTAATCTCATTCAAAAAATGGAACTTTCATATATTCTAGATTCATTACACATAAAAGTGAAATATTTCAAGCCTTTTTTTGTTTGTTTGTTTTAATCTTGATGACTACAGCTTACAACTCATGGAAATGAGATACTGGAAAAATCCAGTATCTCAAATATTAGAATAAAGAATTTATAATACAGCAATGTGGACCTTAGAAGACTCTAATCAGCTAATTAACTCAAAACAACTTTTTACTCAAAACTCAGTGGTCCAAAGTCCTCTTTTCAAATGAAAGTAAATGTTGCATTTCATTTGGAAATCAAGGTCCCAGAGTCTGGAGGAACAGTGGAGAGGCACAGAATCCAAGTTGCTTGAAGTCCAGGGTGAAGTTTCCACAGTCAGTGATGATTTGGGTTGCCATGTCATCTGCTGGTGTTGGTCCACCGTGTTTTCTCGAGTCGAGAGTCGATGCAGCGTCTACCAGGAGATTTTAGATGCTTCATGCTTCCATCTGCTGACGAGCTTTATGAAGATGCTGATTTCCTTTTCCAGCAGGACTTGGCACCTGCCCACAGAGCCAAAACTACTAGTAACTGGTTTGCTGACCGTGGTATTACTGTGCTTGATCGGCCAGCCAACTCTCCTGACCTGAATTTTGTCAAGAGGAAGATGAGAGACACCAGACCCGACGGTACAGACGAGCTGAACACCTCAGCAGTGCCACAGGCTGATCGCCTCCATGCCACGCCGCATTGATGCAGTAATTTGTGCAAAAGGAGTCCCGACCAAGTACTGAGTGCAAAAATTAACATACTTTTCAGAAGGTCGACATTTCTGTATTATAAATTCTTTATTCTAATATTTTGAGATACTGCATTTTTGATTTCCATGAGCTGTAAGCCGTAATCAACATTAAAACAAAAAAGTCCTGAAATATTTCACTTTGTGTAATGAATCTAGAATATATGAAAGTTCTGCTTTTTGAATTAGAGTTACTAGAGCAGAAAATATATTTAAAAAATAATAATAATTAATATTAGAGCATGTTTTGGGGCAGTGGTAGCTCAGTGGTTAAGGTGTTGGTCTACTGCTCAGAAGATCATGAGTTCAAACCCCAGCACCACCAAGCTGCCACTGTTGGGCCCTTGAGCAAGGCCCTTAACCCTCACTTGCTCAGCTGTATAAATGAGATAAATGTAAGTCGCTCTGGATAAGAGCGTCTGCCAAATGCCGTGAACGTAAATGTTTTCTCGCCTGCTTTGCATTAAATTTTTTATAATAAATATTATAAAAATAATCAGCATGAAATAAACTAAGCAATATGTTTCATGTAATTTTATCAACCTCCCCTCAAACAAAATGCCTTGCTGTGGGATTTGCTTGTGGATTTGTCCCCTATAAATAAAAATGTTTTGGGTATTTCAATCACGTCCATTGCTAACTCATACCGAAGAGCTCAGTGACCTTCAATGTGATAGTCATACAGTAGAATTCCACCTTTCCAATAAGTCAGTTCATCAAATATCTGAGCTGCAAAAGTCTCGAAGGAACAACAGCTTTGCTGGAAAAGTGACAGAAAAACACCTGTAAAACCTTTCCTTAGTTGCACCTCTCAGTACCGAGTTCCAAACTTTGACACTTACAGCAGCAAAGAGATGCCAAGTCAAAGACGATGTTTAACAAACACATAAGCAGGTGATGTTCTGGTGTCCACCTACTTTTAGCCACACATTTTATCCACATTGCACTGGCTCCCAGTATAATTTTTGCATTGATTATAAAATATTACTAATAAAGAAATATAAAGCAGTGAGTGGTCACGCCCCACACTACCCCAGTGAACTCTGGTCTGTTATGATCCAGTCAAAAAAGTGCAGACTATTTATGAATACATTGACTGTAAAAGTTTACAGTAATTTGCTGATGACTTGGGTTGAATCGGTGTAAGCTGGTTGAGCTAGTTGTGGTGTCTCAGTGGTTACGGTTTCGAGTCACAGATTAGAATGCAGTGTGTTCAAATCCCAGCACCACCAAACTGCCTTGATTGGGACCTTGAGCAAAACCCTTCAGCTTAGTTGTATCCTGCATCGAGCAAATGAATTATGTGTATGTATGATATTACAGCACTTTACTGTAAATGTTTTACAGTTGTTTACTGCACATTTTACAGTACTTTATTGGCATCCCAGGTTGCCAGTAAATTACTCTAAGATCTACAGTAACTTTTTTTTTTTCTGACAATTCCCCCCAGCTCTCACAAAGACTTGTTAGCGTTCGGGACTTGAAGACTGCGGTCCACAAACGGTCACCATCAAATTTAACTGAACTTGAGCAGTTCTGCAAAGAAGAGTGGGCAAATATTGCAAAGTCTAGATGTGCAAAGTTAGTAGAGACGTATCCCAACAGACTAAAGGCTGTAATTAAAGCAAAAGGTGGTTCAACAAAATACTGACACAAGGGGGTGATCCTTTTTTTTTCTGACATGTTGGTGTTATATCTTTCACTTGGATGTTATAAGTTGCACTGAGTAAATACAGCTGGATAAAACAAAAACTGTGTCAGTCTTCATTTCAGGCTGAAAAGCAACAAAATGTGATTATTTTAAGGGGGGGGGGAGGGGTGATTCTTTTTTATACCCACTGTATGTATGATATTACAGTACTTTACTGTAAATGTTTTACAGTTGTTGCCGTTCCAGGTTTCCAATAAATTACTGTAATATCTACAATAATTTTTTTTTACAGTGTAGAATAATGAAGACAACAGCAGGGGGCAGAGTTTTTTTTCTGACAGTCCCCCCCCCCCAGCTCTCACTTGTTGTTAGCGTTCGGGACTCAGACGCTGTCTCATTCTTTAAAAGCGGCTTGAGAGCCTTTAAAAAATCCGTATGAAACAGCTTAAGAACTATGATTTGATTTGGTATGTTGATATTTCCCTTTTGAAAGATTTTCCCGACAGCCAATAGTATTTGAGATGTGCCACACCCCCGCCAAACAAACTTGACAGTAGCTTAGCGAATGAAATAAATATGAAGAACTGTGTACGTTAATGAAAGCTTTTTCAGCTGCTACTGCAGACAATGAGCTAATATACTGCTACTTATTCTAACATGGTGACCAACTGTATATGTTTTTAAAGAGACTCTAATTAGACGAACACAAAGATTAATGCAGTTATGAGTCTACAAAATTTATTAAAAGAGGTTATGTTATTAATACAGTGAAGTGCAAATCGATAATCATTTCATTTTTATATCTCATTCTGTAATCTTGTACTAGATGAAGCTTTAAGTGAGCTTTTTCCTCAGAGCTCAGTAGAAGAGGATGGAGGAGTGCAGAGGGACAAACATGAGGAGGAAACTCAGTGTGAAGCTCTCAGCACCGTTACACAGGTTCTCCTGACAACACTTCAAATTTTCAAGAGTAATTTCCGGTATTAATGGTTCAGACCCGTTACAGATCTGCTTTGTTGCACAAGTTTTCAAAATTAACTTCTCTTGAAGCACAGTAGCTAGGAGAGAGAGAGAAACAATTGGTCTCAATCACTTTTTTTTTTTAATCTTAAGTGCTGTGTTAATAGTTTCTGAGTCCTGGATAAAGAAATATTGCATGTGTATAAACTAGGCAGCTCATTTAATAGTAATGAAGCATAACGCTTAATCATTTGTTTCAAATAGTTACTATCATAGTTCATGATTTGTTCTTGCATAGGTAATAGATTATTAAGAATCCATAATGTAAAGTGTTACTGGGAATATTTTTTACATGCAGAGATTTGCATTATTCACCTGAGGCACTGAGGCAGTAATCGAAACCTGAAGTACAGTTTAGCTCAAAATATTTTACACAGTTAGTGGCCTCACAGGTGTAACACATCAGTTGCTCAGCATCAACTAAAAGGAGAAATAAAATAATTTTAAAAATCAAGCTCAACATGGATGGTATACATGGTCACATATGTCACCAAAATATTATATACATACATAATGAGATTCCTTACCTTTGGGTAAAAGCATGCAGACGAACGCGAGTGTCACTAGTGACCTCATCATTGCTGGTGGAGTGCAGGTACAAGTGTGGAGTTGTGAAGGTGAAGCAGGTTGTCCTGAGAGAGAGATCCGACCTCTAGTTTTATTAATGTGCAGTGGGGGGAGGAGGTTTGTGCACAGGGGGAGGGATTTAATGTATCATTGCCTAAACCTGTCAATTCTTTTAAATAACTTTATAAACTGCGATCATTACGGTTCTTCAGAATCTTTCACCTAACATTAAATCTGTTTGATTTTTATCTGTGAAAAGGTAAATAACAATATTCAAGTGTAAAGTCTCTCTCAAAACCACGACTGAATAGATTGTATATCTACTGTTTTTGATCCTCTGTCTCTGTACATCCTGTGTAATTTTTCCATTACTGTGAGCTTTACAGTCCCCTTGGAAACTATTGGAGTGGCAAGGTCAGTTCAATTGTTTTTGCTCTAGACTGAAGACATCTGGGTTTGAGAGAAAAAGATGAATTAGAGAAGAGTTTAAAATTTCAGCTTTTATGTCCTGGTATTTAACATGTGACCAACCGGTGTGTCCTGTTAGACTGATTGTTTAAACAATAAAAAGCTCCGAACATCTACTCTTTGTTTTAGCCTTCAGTTTCACCTTTGAAGACTGCATTTATTTTAAAAAGGATAAGCCAACATGAAGATCAGAGAGATGTCTATGGGAGAAAAGCAAGCCATTTTGAAGCTGAGAAAAGAGGAAAAAAGCAATCAGAGGCACTGCATAAACATTAGGCATAGCCAATACAACAATTTGGAATGTCCTGAAAAAGAAAGAAGTCACTGGTGTACTGAAAAAAAAAAAAAACCAATAACAGCTGATGACAAACATTGTGAGAGCTGTGAAGAAAAAAAACCCCAAAACAACAGTCAGAGACATCAACAACCTCCACAGGGCAGAGGTGAAGGGTTTGTAGAAGACTTCAATTCAATTCAATTTTATTTGTATAGTACTTTTAACAGTAGACATCGTCACAAAGCAGCTTTACAGAGATACATAAATTTTGGGTCTAAATTTTAAATCGATAAATTTATCCCCAATGAGCAAGCCAGTGGCGATGGTGGGCAAGGAAAAACTCCCTGAGAGGACATGAGGAAGAAACCTTGAGGGGAACCAGACTCAAAACGGAACCCATCCTCATCTGGGTGACACTGGATAGTGTAATTATAAATAAATCCCTACTATAACTGTATGATACATGATATAAAGTGCAACTGTGTAGTCAGGAGATTCAACACAGTCTCCACATGAAGTCTATTTAGCTGAAGTCACTTCGAGAGCAGAAATAGAACAAGGCCATACCACAAGATGCAAACCACCCACCAACAGTAAGAATCAGAAAGCCAGATTGTAAGTTGCAAAGAAATGCAAAGATGAGCCACAAAATTCTGGAACCAAGATTAACCTCTACCAAAGTGATGGAAAGTGTCAAAAAGAGTGGTAGAGAAAGTGTGGAGAAAGAAAGGATCTGCTCATGATCCAAAACATACAAGCTCGTCTGTGAAACATGGTGGAGGTAGTGTCATTTCTTGGGCTTGCATGGCAGCTTCTGGAACGGGCTCACTAATCTTTATTGATAATGTAACTCATAATAGTACCAGCAGAATGAATTCAGAAGTTTACAGCAACATTTTGTCTGCCAATTTACAGAGAAATGCATCCGAATTAATCAGGAGGAACTTCATCATGCAGCAAGACAATGATCCAAAACACACTGCCAACTCAACAAAGGACTTCATCAGGAGGGGAAACATAGGTTTGAGATTGGCCAAGTCAATCACCAGACCTTAATGAGCATCACAAAAGAAAAAAAACAACAGTTTGATGCAGTTATTGGGATATGCAACCAAATATTAAGTGTTATTTACTTTACAAATATTAAGTTAAATTTACTTCAAGACTTATCTATTCCTATAGATGTAAATACCAGGAAATAAAAGCTGAAATCCTAAACTCTCGTCTCATATCCATCTTTTGATCTGATATCCAAATGACTTTGGTGTATAGTACAAACAAATGAATTGGCCTTGCCGTTCCAATAGTTTCAGAGGGGACTGTATGTCCAAATTCAACCAGTGAATGTTGATGTAATGGTTTATTGCTTTATTTCTATGGAAAATTGTTTCTTCCCATAAATTTAAATCTATAAATGTGTTAATGCTTTTGTTAACTCTGTAACTGGTAAACACCACTAAATCCATGTTAATTTATAAGAATTTCATGTTAATCTATAATAATTATTTAATGTTATTTACTATACTTTTGTTATTTTGTCATAAGTCAATTTATCATAAGATCAACAAATGCTGGCTTCCTAAATATTCCTTTTCATAAGAAGAAGCTTGCTGAAACTGATATCATAATTTCATGACAAAATATCAGAAATTTAAGTTGATCAAAATGATTGATAGTTATATCATTATATATATATATATATATATATATATATTGTAGTCTGTAAAAATGAAGCTATCAGTGTTCTGTGTGACAAGAAGAACTCCTTTTAACAAGAATATTTTTAACTTTAGCCAAAACATCACATTTTGGGATATTTTACTTACTTTTCAATAGTCACAGAAGATTTTATTCAGCTATGTTTGTTGGTTGCTGTTGTGTGCTGTTATCAATGAAGTCCTCATGCTGATTGTTATGTTTAAGATCTTACAAAAATAAAGATATTCGTAGCCATTTTACAGGTTTTACTGTCACCACTGTTTGGTGCCAAGTGAGGCTAAATCAGTTGATGAAGTTGACACCTCATCTCGAATCGAAAATTATAACTCTATTTGTAGATAAAATGGCATGTGTGCATGTGAACGTGAGTCATGTGTTGGGAGAGTTGCAAATTCAGTTTAATTTCAACATTCTCCATGTTTTTCAAATTGGTGTATAGGGAGACCAGGATCTCGAAAAACAACCTACAGCACGTTAATTTCTTTCGAGGTCACCGCTGTGCTCCTGCCAATTCTGTCAAATGACTTTACACCTCCCTGCAACTTCAGCATATCTGTGCTTTATACTGTTTTTTTTAGTGTTTTAGTGTTGATAAAGTCGACACAGCCTCATAACCTCCTGCTGTATTTCAGTTTGCCAATGAAACAATAAAACTGTGTCTTTTATAAATGAATGTGTTTAAGTGAAAAGTCAAGAAAAAAATTAAATATACTCACTACAATTGATCTTTTTCACATTTGTAAGGTTCATAAACTGCAAAAACATTATTTCTTAGCAAAGAAAGGTTGTCTATTATTTGTCATTATGGCATTATTATATAACAAACATAAGGTCATTCAGCCTATTTTTGGACATATTTACTTATTTTGAGCTTAAAATTGTTTTATTTTATTGGCAAATAATTTAGCTTCGTTCTAGAAATGCACTCACTTTCCACTTTAATAGGAACACCTGTACACATGCTCATTTATACAGTATCTAATCAGCCAATCATGTGGCAGCAGCACAATGCATAAAATCATGCAGACACAGGTTCAGAGCTTCAGTTAATGTTCACATCATGTTCACATGATGTTTTGTGTTTATTGCACCATTCTGTGTAATCTCTAGAGACTCTTGTGTGTGAAAACCCCAGGAGATCAGCAGTTTCTTAAATACTCACACCAGTCCACCTGATGTTTGATGTGAACATTAACTGAAGCAACTTAACTTATGCAATGATGATGTACAGGTGTTCCTATTAAAGTGGCTGGTGAGTGTAAATGCTTAAAATAAGCAAAATTATATTCCAATAGAATATGAACATTTCATGCTGGTTAATAAATTAAACAAAAATATCTAGAAACAGGCTTAACATTAGTTGAATTTGAAGAAATAGTTTAATTTGCCTCTATTCAGTATGTTTTACTTGCTAAGATATCATTTTGCAGCATTTGCTGTAAAAATAAGGCCGATTTTTTACACACAGGAAAAAAAAAAAACATTAAATCACTTGAACCGACATGCAGTTTTGATAGTTTCCAACATATTTTGCTAAAAATGGCCACATTTTAAACTATTATTTTAAAATACCAAAATTTTAACTAATATTGATAATTTAATAAACCTTTTAAAGGAGCTTATGATTCGCTGTAAATCATGTGAAACTTGGTCAACAGGTAGTACTCTGTGCCAGAATCCAGCAAGCAAGATGCTATAAATGAATAAAATGTCATTCTTTAATGAATGCAAATTTGTAATTGCTGGAAAATCATTGTGGAACAAGAGGAATAAAACACTTCAAGACAGTCTCTTATAGCCAAATATAACAGCGTGCAGTGGCAGTGGATCTGGAGCTCATCCCAGGAGCACTGTGCGCAAAGTGGAAATACACCGTGGATTGGATAACATTGCATCGCAGGGCACCACCATTCCCACACACATGGACGCAGTGGTAGCTCAGTGGTTAAGACGTTGGACTTAAATCCCAGCACTGCCAAACTGCCACTGCTGGGCCCTTGAGCAAGGCCCTTAACCCTCAACTGCTCAGTGGTTTAAATGAGATAAATGTAAGTCACTCTGGATAAGGGTGTCTGCCAGATGGCGTAAATGTAAACCATGAGTGAGAGGTTTCTATGCAGCCAGGTACTATGCTAAAAATATATACATATAATTGATGTTTTTAAAAAAAATTTATGAAATGAGTCTCCAGCATTGGCACTGTGTAACAATCAGGCATAAAGCTGTTCCAGGAAAATCTTCAGCACAGAGAAGTCTACGCTTTGTGGTTTTTTGGTAATGTGATAAGCTGTATTTTTTTTGTCTTATTAACAGAGTTAGTTTGTCTTATTCAGCGGTAAGAGAAAACGAGAGGCCGGTGAGGGAACGACTGGTTTTAGCTGCTATAACGTAAGTGAGAACAGGAAATAATTTGCTGAGCCAATGTTCCACAATATTAAATATAACTGGAAATTGATAAGAAGTACAGACAAAATGTTTAATGTCAATAAATCATTGTGTATACACATCATTACACTACCGTCATCTGTATATTAACAATGTGGCAAAAAAAAAAAAAAAAAAAAACCTCAACAGAAAAGACAATTAAAATGTTAAATAGCAATTATATTCATGGTAATGTCCATGTGGGTGTGGCAGCTTCGTTTTCCAACGTGTAAATAAAGCCTTTTTCAGGGTGGATATTTGCACATGGATTTTTCTATAACTTTCTATAACATTTTGGATCATTAATAAATAAAAAAAAATCCTACAGACCTGAGAAGTCGATAAGCATTCGTAAAATGTATTAGGACTGTCTGAAGTTTATATAAAATGAGTGTTTTGAAAATTACACTAAAAACAGAGACTGAACAACTTCCCGAAGCGCTTTGTTTTACGTGGCAGAGTTTCAGTGTTGCATTTTAGCATTCCCAGTTTTATATTCCCGCAAGTCTTTATATTAATATCTATCAACTTTGCACCGCCTACAGAACGTTCCACATACCAGTGAGAACAGAAAATTGGGCACTGATTCAAAATTGTACTGATTTCAATTATATATATATATATATATATATATATTTAAACAAATATCATAAATCAGGTGCATACATTCACTGTCAGTCAAAAGCAATGTGTCTATTGTAACACGTTATATATAAGGACTCCATTTTGCACTACGGCATTAATTTACTATTATGTTACTACACACAATTTCACACACAAGAGCAGCAGAGGGGAACAAAGTACACAACTCCAATACTTGAGTGAAAGTACAGATACTACTGGTCAAATATTACTCCATTACAAGTGAAAGTTGTAAAGACAGATTTGTACTTTTTTTTTTTAAAGATTTGAAGTACTTGCTTTTAAAATTACTTAAGTATCAAAAGTATGCAAAAAAAAAAAAAAAACACACAAAAAAACCACAAAAAAAACAAATTCCTTGTTCAGACTTGGTATATTTTAATACCAAGTCTGAACAAGGAATTTCAGGTAGAGATGTGCACCTGTCACACCTCTACCTTTTCATAAACACTATCCACTGCACAAGAGGACATAACAGTAATCAAAAAGGAACACAATCATTTTCCTGTTGCGCATTTTCACCTCTATAGAATCCCAGTATAATGTTAAAATTATAAACACCTTTTCTTTCTTATACTTTACTGACACAGAGAAAGATGGATGGTTAACATAAGCATGAGAACATTTTCTGTTGGTGTCAGATTGTGTTACTGTTTGGCTGAAGATGCTGCAACATGTCAGTCTGTGTGAGAATGTCAAAGTCTTTTATTATTATTATTATTATTATTACTATAATGAATCGCCGACAATTTCATTCTTTTTTAGTTGATAAAGTGAAAAAAGTTTTCCTAGTTTAGTCAATATTACACAATTTATACTTTTTTTTTTATAACCACTAAGCTATCCAAAGATGCTGTGTGAATGGGACTTCAGAATAAAATGGAATTTCTCTTCCAAGGTAATAATTAATCTAATTTATGTACAATGTGCAATCTGTAATTGTGCTGTAATTGTGGCCTGTGGGTACAGCTATGATGTAGAACTACTTCCACTTTAAGTACAGATATCAGATACATCAGACTAACTCAGATTATGAGCTGTATGCAATTTATTGAAGTTAATTTAAAAATAATAAATGTAAAAAAATAAAATAAAATAAAATAAAATTTTTAAGTTCTCTAAAAGGTGATTAACATTTTTCAAACTTCCATAAATGATAAAGCAGTGAGAGAACTGATGTCTCAGCCACAAAGGTTCCCCTTACAGCACTTTGCAGATACTTCAGTGTTGGTGACATTCATGCCGGTTAACGCCAGGCTTGATGGAAAAAGATCACACACGCTTTTACTTGCACATCCTTTTACATTGAGCTCTTTTCCATTTGTAACAACTGAAAGAAACACAAGTTATTCATTTGAATAAATGTGGAATCAAAAAGTACTTTCAAATATTTCCCTTTTAAATGTTCTCGGTTGCCTCAAATCTGATACGTTTACATCGTCAGTTACTTAAGCACATAGTTCTAGTGTGATTTCGGCTTGCGTGAGGAGCAGTATTAAGTCCAGCACTACTGTTGGACAGCTTGATGTAACCACAGTATTTCATGCTGATGTTTATGTTGCCTGTGAATACAGTAAAAAAAATAATAAAAAACACTCTGGAACGCCATTTGAGGCCAATATTAAATACATAAATGTTAATTGATTATTAATATCATCCTTGTGTACAACGTTTTTTTTTTTCTTCACAAGGAGGACATCAGAGGAGACGCATTTTAATGCAGAGGACCAAATTATTCATGGATAAAATCAT
Organism: Cranoglanis bouderius; assembly: GCA_023630585.1. NCBI lineage: Eukaryota > Metazoa > Chordata > Actinopteri > Siluriformes > Cranoglanididae > Cranoglanis > Cranoglanis bouderius. The sequence goes on from CM042570.1 coordinate 2,167,135, forward strand.
GATTTGATGAACGAACAAAAAGCATAATAGTGAATTCAAAAACTTGATTGCCTATGTCCCGCACACACATTACAGTTCCATGCCCTCGATTGAGTACCTCATGGTATCAATAAGTTGCGCGCGCGATTAACATAAAAAAATAATAATAATAAGATGTGCTGGATCAAGTGTTATTTTATAAGCTGCTGCATAAGGAAAGGTGGAAGCCATATTATTAAATTATAGCGAATTCACAGTAATGGCAATATGCTAGACTCACCCACCCTCAAGCAGCTGCATAACACGACTCTGAATACAAGTAACTTTCCCTGCTTAAAGCATACCAAAAGTGCACCCCAGGCCACAAACATGTGTTTAATAACACTCTAGATCTCCATACATCTAATTTATTTATTTTATTTTATATTACATTTTTTTTTTTTTTTACGTATATAACTGATGCAGTGATCTTCAGTTCCTTCACAATGCACAGTTCCTAAGCAGTTGTCTCCAAGACAGAAGTAACACTGTTTCCCGTTGGGACGCAGGTCTACAGCTTAACAGGTAACATGGAACAGTGTCCTGACTGCAAATTCCAAAACTCATTTTTGATTGTTGAGTGTTAATCCTAAATAAAAGTAAATTATGCGAGTGTGAAAAAGCTGTGGCTCTACCTGGAAACGGTGCACTGTTACAGAGCTCAGAGGAGCAGCATTTCCACTGGGAGGTCGCTTTGGTATATCCCAAATTTTCACTCATGTCCGCACACATCATCCCAGACCCATGGCACCCCCTTCTCTTTATGGTCATTCATCACTCCATCTAGAAAACGCAAGAAATGATTTAATAGAGTAATGTACTTCAGAGTGCATCTCACCAAATTTATTTTATATCGGGAGGTCTTTCTTACTTGCATAAAACACACCGCTGTAGATAAAACATCCACCTGAGCAGATTTCGGTGGTTTTTCGGTCACAGTCACCTAAACACCGATGACATCTCACTGTGAGAGCTGGTATACAGTGAGAATCCAGTTACAAAAAAGAGAGAGAGAGAGAGAGAGAGAGAGAGAGAGAGAGAGAGAGAGAGAGAGATTCAATAACTTATATCAAACATTGCATGAAATTCTGAGAATATCCACCCAGTCTAGTTTTATATATCGTTACATTCAGCCACATCCGCCGACATTCAAATAACTTAAATAATTTTTATTTAAAAAGCACCGAAAACATGATAAAAAATAATTAGTGGATTGGTGTGATGAAGCAGAGTTACTGTTAACATCCCGAAGTTGATTCGTTTCCTATGGCAGGATATCCTGAAATGCTTTATTTATTTATTTTTAATTAAAGAACATCTGCTAAACAATTTTGTTCTCGTTATTATGCAAATTTCAAGCTCATCTGTGCCGAAGACTTTCCCATGCCGGAAAACTTAAATTAACAGCTTTACTTCTGACTTCTACAAAGCACTGACACTGGAGACTCCTTCCATAAATGTTAAATTTCCAGATCACCATTGAGCCTCTGCTATATGAGTCCCTGTGAATGAGCTGTTACTATAGAAACGATACCGTATTAGAACGAGCGCATTAATAGCTGTGATTTGCAGCTGCACTACTGCCAGAGCTGCTGTTATAGAACACGAATCAACACTTTTTAAACGAAAATAATCCATAATTGAGTAGCACTGTGAGATATTGTTTATCACTGCATATCAAGGGAGTAAAAGTAGTAAAAACTTGTAACACAACATAGATTTGTGTGTAGAGAAATATTCCGTATACCTTTGGAGAAAGACAGACGGATGATTACGGAGGTGAGCTGCCACTTCATCGTTGGTGGATTAGACAAACTGCCGTTGTGATAAAAGCTGGATCATATATAAATCTGATCTAAGGGGTGTAGCTCTTAGATACAGTTCAGATGCACTGAGTAAACAGCATTTAGGCGTGGTTCTGAAATGAACAGCCTGATATCGTGATATACATTGACCAAAAAAGAAGCTGATGAAGTGATTTTACTGCTCAGTTCTGTAAATGTATACCCAATATAAAAGCTTATAGATTTTTAGAAAGGGTCATTTACAGTTACAGTATTCAAGAGCATAATTCAGACTGACAGATGTGTGGATTAGAGATTTACTGCACAATTGAACTCATTTATAATATACTGTAATTATATCTCTTTTTTTTGCCTCCTATTATCACTCACAGTACATCCCACCTGTTAACATCTAATACGGTTTTGGTGGATTAGTGTAAACAAGATGTAATGGTTGAGAAACACTGCTGGACCTTTATTATTCAGAAACGTGTCGAGTGATGTCAAGACCTTTAACTCTTGACCAAGCAAATCACAGGTTTGGGACAGGCGAGACAAAAAAAACATGGAAAAAATGAGTCTTGCTAGTGTGCGACTAAGGAGATTTACAATAATCAAAAATATGTCTTTGCCAATATTCCAATGTTGCTGCAACTAAAAATAATCTGTTCCATTAAGGTCAATCATTTCTCCTGCAATAATAATGTTAATTCTTTAAACAGCATTAGCTACATATAATCTGTTGCACTTGTGATGTTAAAATTAATCTGATTACATCTAAATTCATTCCATATTTCACTTAAAATAAACACGATAGCCTCAGTAACCTTTTTTTTTAACCGATTGTCCTTCCAAATGTAAACACACGCACAGTTTTACACTGAGAATTATGTATCCTTCGACAGTTGGAAATGTTCTGTAACTTCGCTATATCATTAATGGAAAAGTCTAATGTTCATTTCCATAGATATCTCATTGTGTGCCCTGTCCAACCTGTGAAATCACTCAGAACGTGGCATTGTTTCTCTCCAGTGCTGAGAAACTTCTTTATTGGTTTTATGACAACACAACAGGGTTACGGTAACTAACTGTCTCTGTCTCTCTCTCATATCTGGGTTATTCTGGATGTGAGTAGAATGAAGCTGAGTGTCATTACATCCTTGTCTTGAGTGCATTTATTGGGTTCTTGTGGTTTGATTTCAGTTTGATTTATAAGATTCTATTTTTTAAATTATATTTTTACATCTTCTATTAAACACATGAGTGCTTTAAGGGATCATTTAATTGTTTTGTTTTTTTTTCTTTTAAACATTAATTTAATACACTTTAATCATGTTGCATTATGATTTTAAATATTATATTTTAGTAGCAAAACCTTAATAAACTATACATTTTGTATGATGGTCTCGGAAAAGACTTATTAAGGACTAAGATAAAAATCAGACTCTTGTTTTTATGAGTGTGGGATTTATCAATTGATTCTCAAACATGACAACCACAGAATTAAATCAGTCTCAATTTTTGACCTCTTTTTTCCCTCCTTCTTTCCCTCTATACATATATATGCACATATATACACACACACACACACACACACACACACACACACACACACACACACACACACATATATATATATATATATATATATATATATATATATATATACACACACACATATGTATGTATATATATATATATATGTATATATATGTATATATATGTATATATATATATATATATATATATATATATATATATATATATATATATATATATATATATATATATATATATATATATATATATATATATATATATATATATATATATATATATATACACACATACACACACATATGTATATATATATATATATGTATATATATGTGTGTATATATATATATATATATATATATATATATATATATATATATATATATATATATATATATATATATAACACGTTTACTCACATGGATATTTGTGTTTATGGGTATAAACGTGTGTGTATATACTGTGTAAAGCGACCTTGGGTCTGAGAAAGCTGCTATATAAAATAAACTTATTACGATTTGTTATAGTGAACCCAATGTTTCATGGTCTCATATTTTCCCCCTTTTTGTTTCTAAATGTCTCTCTTTAGATGTGAAAAGTTTTCTGTACTCACTCCATGCTCTTTAAGGAATAACATAGTAAATGGTGTTCTTTAATATCATGGAAATGTGATTAAAACACTTTCTTTCTTCTATTTGTGTTTGTTGTATAATTAGTCAGGGCGTATCTGAGCTAACCATCATGATCATGTTTTTGTCATGTGATTAATACTGTGAGGAATGTGAGGGTGAGTATTATGTGAGTGCTGGATGTGACCACATGTGAAAAACATGAACATTTCAAAATGTTATGTCCTAAAATCGGACATGTGTTGAGAACGCACAGAAATAAAATAACAAAACCACATATCTTACATGTGGAAAGTGAACATGTAAAAAAATAAATTAGATCTAGAATTTTACATGGAAAAAGAAATAGCATGGTTATATCCACATGGTATTTCTGTAAGGGTTTCTTGTCAGTCATTTACATTTACAGCTTTTGGCAGACGCCCTTATCCAGAGCGACTTACAGAAATGATGTAAAGCCTTTATCAATAAATATATCCGGATATCAGTCTGAAGACTCTGTTGGGGAGGGGAGTTTTGTTTTATTTATTTAAAAGAAAAAAATATTTTATTTATTTATTTATTTAACTTATTTAATTTTTTTTTGCTTGTTTTGTTTTTACGTCAGAAAGCGTAATATCTCGGGTCCCTTCTCAGGCACATCCGCGGCCACCTGCATGGTCCTTTATAGCGCCTCCGGCTCGTGCAGGTAATTAGCGCTGACTCACAGCACCTGTACACGCCACTACTTACACCCCCGGGTTCCGCCCATCATCGCGCGGATGGAAGTCCGTGCCACGTAGCAGAGCGGTAATTTCTCTGCGCGGTTATTTAGCGCCCATAAATTTATGGTGCTTTATCTTTAGCAGAGTCTTAGAGAAGTTTCTATTGAGGTTTACGTTCAGGCTTAGAGGGACCCTACCTCTCTCTATGTTTATTACAATGTGGTAAACCAGCCGCTCTTCCTGAAAGCACGGTTATTTTAGCCGCACATAAATTTTAGGAGCGCGGCTTTTACACACTTGGCGGTAACGGCACCGAAAGCGGAAAACTAGCGTCCGCGAGCTCCTACACAACAAAAGCAAATTAACTTTTATACAAAACGATCGTTTTAAATAAATAAGTAAGAAAACGAACAACAATTGTCAGTATTTGAGTATATAGTCAAATCGTTTTTCTAGCCCTTTACAGTTAAATAATGAGTGTTTCGCTCAGGTTTAGTGAAAGTCTCCCTCGCTGAATATTGAGCGGGTGTCTACCCCTCATCTCTCCGCCTCTCATTTCCGGTTTGATTTCAATTTGATTTAAAATTCCACTTTTTTTAAATTCAGTTTTACCTCCATGTTCATAAACCCGTTTCCATGTATTAAATAAATAAATAAACTGCTTTAAGTCCTAGTGCCATTCCTGTTTTTCTTTTAAACATTAATACACTTTATCCATGTATGACTTTTATATAGCTATTAAATTTTAATCAAATTAAACTCTAAATTTTGTATGATGCTCTCGGAAAAGACTTGAGGTAAAAGATAAAAATCAGAATCTAACAGCTGGTTTTTATGAGTGTGGGGTTTTAGTTGATTCTCAAACATGACGACAACAACAACAGAATTAAATAAATCTCCCCCCCCCCCCCTTTCCCCTTTCTCCATCATCCTCACTGTGTTGGAGGACCGGATGCTCAAGAGTCCAATTCCAAGTTTCCAACTGTTTCACACCCTTTTTCCTCTCCTATATCTCTCCTATATCTATAACATGATGTGCAGCAAGCATCAACAACCGTCTGTCCCAATTTTCTTATGTATTTCTTTTTTTTTTTTTTTTTAATGTCAGGGATAATAACAATATTAGAATATTGTCTGATTCTTTTCCTGACAAAGGCAATGCCTTTAAGCCAGCAGTGAACACATTTCATTTTAATGAACAAATGTAGTCGCAACACTTTACATGATACTATGATTTATATTCCCAGCAGTTTCTGGTACCACAGCTGAACATCACTTGCAGTTCAGACAAAAATAAAGTATTCTCTTATACGTTACTTTAGGTGTGTGGGGGGGGGAAGCTTGTGACAAATGAATTAATGTAATGTCAATTTATGTCCACAAGACTGCAGTGAAACTTCATAAGATGATCTGTGTGACAATTCACACTCTTGCTCACTCCCTTTCAGTAACTGCTTTACAGATGTCAGGGTCACGGTGGATCTGGAGCAAATAAATGTTATCATTACATTTACTAGCTAGAAAGGACAGAAATGTAGACTGAGAGAACTGATGACTCGGCCTCAAGCTCAGTGGAGGAGGAAAGAGGAAAGCAGGTAGAGAAACGTGAGGAAGAAACTCAGTGTAGCACTCGCAGCACTATTACAGAGGTTCCCCTTACAGCACTTCCGAGATAGTCTTTTGGTGATATTCATTCTGGTTAAAGCCGGGCTTGATGGAGCAATATCGCACAGGCTTTTACTTGCACATCCTTTTATATTGAGCTCTTGGCCAGTGCTAGAATCTGAAAGAGAGACAAGATATTCACCTGAATAAATATCATTTTCAGTTTATAAAAATCTGGTATGTTTAGCAACACAGGGACATATTCAGAGTTCAGGTAAGTATGCACCTGTAGTGAGGGTTTAATAGTGAAGTTACACACATTGGTATTCAGAGAGTTGTGCAGGACGTAGGTTCTTAGGCAGAGTTTGAGTAAAACAGACGTATGTCTGTTATACGTGGTTCTAAACATAGATTTATGCACATTTTTTTCTTGAGAGATTACTTCAAGTGAGGAGCAATAATCAGCCCAGTGCACACTGCCAGAGGTTGATGTAACCACAATGTCACATGATGTTTGGTTTCGTTTAGTCTGAGGCCAATATTAAGTATACAGTATGTACACTGTGTGTGTATGTGGCCAAAGGTTTGGGGACACCCGACCTCGTGCTTGTTGAAAATCCCATTTCAGATTTAGTTCCCCCTTTTGCTGTAAACAGTTTTACCCGTGTGGGTGATGCAGTGATCTTCAGTTCCCTCACACTGCAGAGTTCCTAAGCAGTTGTCTCCAACACAGAAGTAACACTTTTTCCCATTGGGACGCAGGTCTACAGCTTAACAAGTAAAGAAGTAAAAAAAAAAAAAAAAGGACATGAAACAAGTATCCCGATTATGTCCTGATTGCAAATTCTACATTTTTATCTACAGTCTTTTTTTTTTTTTATTATTATTGTTGTGGGTTAATCCTTGTTTAAATAATATTAAGAATGTGAGTGTGTAAAAAAATCTGTAGTTCTACCTGGAAATGGTCCACCGTTGCAGAGATCGGAATAGCAGCATTCCTGGCTAGTGGTTAGTTTGGTATATCCCAGGTTTCCACTATAGCTTATACACGTCCCAGAATCAATGCATTCCCTAAAACCATATTCACTCCTTATGCCATCTAGAGAACATAAGAAATGATTTAGTAGAGAAATGTAATTTCTGAGAGCTTCTAACCAAATTTGTTTCATATTGAATGGTCTTTCTTACTCTCGTATGACACGACATAGCCGAGAACACATGCATGTGAGCAGTTTCTAGTCTGTGAGTTAGTTTCACAATCATGGGAACACTGATAGCACGTCAGTGTCAGAGCTGGAATGCATTGAGAATCCGGTTACAAAAACATAAATCCAACATTCCATGAATTAGTACATTTATCCACATCCACTGACCTTCAAATCACTTAAGATATCAAAACCCTGCACTGCAAATCAAACTTCAGTTTAAATAAGGAATAAAACACTCTCATGTCTCATGCTGTTATAGAAAAATAATTCATGGAGTGGTGTGATGAAGCAGATTTACTCTTACCACAACAACAAAGTAGATTAGTTTCCCATAGCAGGATGTCCTATAGTGTTTAATCCT